>JABASD010000248.1:0-94980 GCA_019776165.1 Pogonognathellus flavescens | reverse complement strand
ACAAAGTTCACATGTATACATTTAATTTCATCGAATAAATTGTAAGTGATCTGTGTCTCGTGTGAGTCGTGTGTAATACCGTGTATGTGTGTAACAATCTGCAACTGCATGACTCAGATATGACATGAGTCAGATTTGATTCTGAGTGCAGATATCCATGTGTGGCGGTTGCAATGATGTTCCAATTTCCAAACACCCAACAACATCTGATTCTGATTTCTACTGTGGGGAGGGTAAGGTAAACTTACAGTGGTCCAGAAATCCTATTTCCTAAAATCGCCAGTGATCTCTAAAAGTATTTAGCTGTTAGCTTCAAAATAAGCGTCATGTATACTTAATACTAAAACACTTCCGTCAACTTCACGGGGAAGGGTTTTCAAATTGACTTTAATTGTTAATTGTGTGCCATGTTAGTTTAGTTGTTTGACATTTGATGAGATTCTAGTTGTGATTTTGTCTAGTGATTTCGAATTTGTGAATTGTGACTGAAACCTAAACACAATATAAACAGTACTGATATTTTACTATAAACTGTTAAAATATTTAGGCTAATCTTTGTTCCCTCTGTGAGTCCAGTCATAGTGGGTGATATTAGACAGAGAACCTGAAATGATCAAATGCTAATTTGAAAAGAGAAAAGAAGATTGTAAACCTTGCAATCTTTATTTATTTCCTTACTGTGATTAGTGCTTACTATATAAACTATTATATTTATAGACACCAAATTACGGTGTGATATATTAAGACCACCTTCGTCTATCTATACACGATTTCTGATTTGGTTCCACACAACACAGTTTTGATCTGAAATGGCAGATATTTCAGTTTCGGATTTCATGAATGATGCAGCTAATTTGGCACACAGAGCTGTCAGTCATGATAAGGCAGGCCCCAGTGGTTATGCAATCGCAACCTACTTTTACCGGGAGTCCATTAATCTTTTGGACAGAGCTAAAACCGAACTGCTCAGAAGAATGCCAGAAGAGAAATCTAATTCCATGATATCACGAATTGAAGCAATTGAAAACTCAATTAGACAATACAATGACCGTATTAACAGTTTGGAGAAAGGTATACAATACATTCAAATAATAACAGAACTTCATCTCATTTATTTAATTATTTGCAAAGTATTTTTTCAGGAAGTAAAATTTTGAAGGAAACGTATCATTTCAACCACTTCTGTTTCTCCTTTTCGAAACCTAAAGAACCATTCGTTAGTGTACGCGTATAAATATATACCGCACTAAAGAGAAAGTATGGTGAAAGTAAATGTCTTTCACTTTACTAATACATACCCAATGCATTTACTTTCACCGTACTTTCACTTATAGGTATACAGAGAAAGAAAGGGAAAGTCGTGAAGCAACTTTCCCTTGTGAGTTACATGAGCCACGTAGAACAATATAAACCAAGTCCTTTAGTACCAGTAGATAGAATGGATTTCCGTTTTCTAAAATGGAAGGTCAAGGAGATAAAAATGGTTGAAATCACATTGAACTGAAATTGAATTGAATCAATTGAAAGATATTCTTTAATTAAACTTTATTAAAAAAGCTTGTTATCAGGTTGAATACAATGCTAAAGCTAAACTGAATTTTATTTATTACAGCATTAGCAGACAAAGAAAAA
Source organism: Pogonognathellus flavescens (assembly GCA_019776165.1). NCBI lineage: Eukaryota > Metazoa > Arthropoda > Collembola > Entomobryomorpha > Tomoceridae > Pogonognathellus > Pogonognathellus flavescens. The sequence continues at coordinate 93,348 of JABASD010000248.1, read as the reverse complement.
AGTGAGCTTCATTCTTTTGAGAAAAAGAGTTCAGGGGAACTAAAATTTAACCGAGCCAAGTTTTTAGTTAATCAAGCTCTAGAAGAAGATGAACTTGGAAAGGAAGAGCATGCTATTTCTCTATATAGTCAAGCTGTGGAGGTTTGCCTCGAAGCTGTAAGTAGAAATATAACTATAATATAGAGTTATTTGACAGATGACAGTTAGACATATATTTGGTTAATTAATTACATGATTTTATGTCTACTAAACCTAGAAATCGGAGGGTGACTTGAGTGATCAATTGCAGTCACAAGTAATAAAATTGGCAAAACAAGCACTGGAAAGAGCGGAGCAACTTAAAGGGATCAAAAGACATGATCGGACTCATCTAGCTCCTAGCCATTCGGAAGATTCCTCTTCAAGTACCGCTGGTCAACCAGATTTTAATGGGGAACCCCAAGCTGGAAGTTTAAGTTTAAATAACCTAGCCATAAAAGGAAATGCAGGATACTCAGATGAAGAAAAACTAGTTTTACTACAGACATCTACGATCAATAAAATAGAATACCTCCCATTTATGCAAGTGGACCTTAACGAAAGATTTGCGTATCCTTTGCCCTATTCCGACAAAAAAGGTTTACTGGCACTTTCACCGAAACAAAGGAAGCATTTTGTCAAATGGGCTCGACCTGATGACATTTGGGCAGAACCGAAAATGTTTGTTCAAGTCGATTGTTTTAGTATTAAACAGACAATAGTTTCCGATTGCTCTTTTGTTGCGTCATTGGCCATCAGTGCATTGTACGAGAAGAGGTTCAAAAAGAAGCTTATCAGTGCAATTATATATCCGCAAAACAAAGCTGGAGATCCTGTTTTTAATCCTTGTGGTAAAACTTGCGTTTTTTTGTGGTAATAATGTAAAAATAATATGTACTTAACTTTTTAATTAAAAATAGCCTAATTAAAAATCATAGGGAAATACATGGTGAAACTTATGTTAAATGGAGTTAGAAGAAAAGTCATCATTGACGATTTTCTTCCAATTGGGGAGTACGGACAACTATTATGTTCCTATTCCAATAACAAAGGAGAACTCTGGGTGTCATTGCTGGAAAAGGCATACATGAAAGTCATGGGAGGATACGATTTTCCTGGGTCCAATTCTGTAAGACCGGTTACAAATCAGAATTCTGTTTATTTCTTATGATGCACCATGTGTTATGAAATTGCTCACATATATTAAATATTTGCTATTGTAGAATATCGATCTTTACGCACTCACTGGTTGGATTCCTGAACGATTATCAATTAGTTCAACCGAGGGACCGAATGTTTTTAATAAGGATGAAGTGTTTCGGAAATTATTTCACAAACTACACCAAGGACAAGTTCTTGTCACGGTTGCAACTGGAGAAATGAGTGACGCGGATGCGGACCGCGCCGGCCTTGTTTCCACACATGCATATGCTGTACTAGATATTAGGGAAGTGCAGGGAGTGAGATTGTTCTTACTAAAGAATCCGTGGTCACATCTTAGGTGGAAAGGCAACTACTCGGAGTTGGATGCAGTTCATTGGACTCCACAACTTAAGGAAATGCTTAATTATGACCCAGCAAGTGCAACAGCGTTTGACAACGGCGTGTTTTGGATAGACTTTGATTCAATTTGCAAATTCTTTGATGTTTTCTACATGAGTTGGAACCCAACAATGTTTACATACACATACTGTATACACAAGTAAGTCAAACTGGTCAAACTCACTTTATTTCGCAATTATTTGCTATACTTTTAATTTTAACCATCTTATGACACTCGAATGCAATCTATGTATATTTTATACTGGTTAATAGATCATTCAATTTCATTCAATTATTTAACATAGTTGATTTTTTTTATTCCAGGACCTGGAAAGCGGGTTTGGGTCCAGTTAAAGATGTCTATAATATTGGAGACAACCCTCAATACCGACTAGAAACGGATTCATCTGGACCGGCAACTGTTTGGGTCCTTTTAACAAGACATATAACAGATATCGAAGATTTCAAAGAAAACAGAGAGTATATAACTGTACTGGTTTTTGATACGGACGGAAAACGAGTTTACTATCCAAACGACCCACCTCCTATAATTGATGGAGTTAGAATCAACAGTCCGCATTATTTGTGCAAGATTCCTATTGCTGGCGGAGGAAAGAAACGATATACCTTGGTGGTATCACAATATGCAAAAATGCACACCATTCATTATACTTTGCGCACATATTCGTCCTGTCGCTTTGCTATCAACGAAATAGTCAATAAGTGTACCTACAAGAAGCGATTAACTGGCATATGGCAAGGACGAAGCGCTGGAGGATGTCAAAACCATCCACAGACGTTTCCTTTTAATCCATGCTATCAACTTGCTTTGAAGACAGCTGGAAACAACAATACTGTTATCATAGATATTAAAGCACCCAAAAATTATCAGGTTGGATTTGAAGTTATATGTTCAAATGTATCGGACAACAAAAGTGCAGGATTTTTCAATAAGACATCTTCCGGTTCATTTCGGTTAGTTACCAAATTTTAATAAGAAAACGTAAACACAATTACAAATAATTTTCACCTGTGTAAGGGTAGTGTTAATAGTGTGTATTCAGTATCAGTTTCAGGACCACCTGTACTTTCTTGTGCGGTGTTTGTTTTGTTCGTTTTTTGATTTCAGTAACTCGGTTATAGCTAGAATTGATTTTTCTAATTTTGATGAATGTTTTACTATACTTTTGTCTGAATTTTTTCAGGTCTGGATTTGCCATCTTAGAATTGCCGAACATTCCGAGTGGAATTTATAATATTATTCCATCAACATTTCTGCCAGGTCAAGAAGGAAACTTTTTTCTTAATGTACAAGGTACCTGTGACTTCACTTTCAAATTGCTGCCTTCATGTGACGCTTAAACCGAATAACTAAGCTGTTCGTCTGAAAATATCAGTGCAAAAGTTCTTTATTATTAATTGATGTGATTAATTCAATTTTTATTGTTATAATATATTATAACTATAACTATAACGGATTAATGCAACGGATACATTATATCCATACATTGCATACATATATTATTATACCTCAGCCTCAGACTGATTTTGACTGTGAAGGAACTAACACAAAGTGATCAACTCCTTATTTTAAAGTTAAATAAAGTACCTATATATAATATAGAATGTGCACCTTCAGTAATGAGTTTGTGATTAATCAGTCCCCTTCCCTTAAACCTAATTTTGTACTTAAAATAACACAGCTGAACGTTACTTTGTTAATTGTCAGAGATTTGTATTAGTAGTATTAGCTAGTTTTTGAATCAGAATCCGAACTTACAATTTTAAAGCATGCAATGATTACAAAGTAAACAAGAGGTATATAGTTAATTAAAATGATATTTTAATTAAACTAATACTTATATAATATACCGCCGGTATACCCGTCCGTATGCCTATGGTATTTTATCTTTTTTGCAGTATGTACCTTTTAATGACTCAATGCAAATATCTGTACCTTCTTTCTACCTTGGTGGTAAGGAAATGAATTCTACAAAATAAATATTATATGATTGATATGTATAATTTAATATTCATGAATATTGTTAATTAATTAAGCGACTTGTGCATCGTATTTTTCTGATAGCTTCCGGGGCCGATAGAAACAGCATGAACACACTAAAAATAAGTAACGTTAGTATGTCTTAACTATTCAAAAGGTAAAATACCGTTGTTATGATATAATGTTGGGTTGGCAAATATTCAATGCACAACAAGATCCACAAAATTAATTTTGTCATAATCATAGCTTCGGTCTTTCGGTTTCTGAAGGATCAATGAAAAACGATATAAAAGTGGATACGACTTACTTAGCCTACTTTTACAATAAGAGCCAGGGTGCTCCAATACTTACTGATGTTGTCATAAATACTTATGCTGAGCTCGTCTTGTAAAATAGAATTAATTTGCCGTGCAAATACATCAAATTGCTAATTCAGAATTACACAATTTTATTTTACATTTTTCACAAAAGAATATAAATGAAGAATCAATAAAGGACATACGTATTTAAAAAAAACATCTTCATGGCTGATAGTTTACATCTGTGGTGGAGGAGGAGCCGGCATCATCATAGAAGACATTGGTCTTGCCGATGGAGGTGGTGGTGGAATCAACTGAGGAGGGGGTGGCGGTGGTTGCATGTTGTTCTGACCAGTGTTAGAAGGAGGAGGCGGCGGAGGCAACAGCTGTCCCATACCCCTTGGTTTTCCATGATGCTCCATTTTGAATGAACATTGAAGAAAGAACTGCTTAGTGTCTCGATTCCAAAAAGTCCAAAATTTTGTTTCCGATTTGTCTACTTCCCTACTTGGGACTTTAAAGGAAATCGTTTCATAGGGTTCTGCAGCGAATAGGACGTATTGCCACTTCCTGTCAGGAGGTTCGATTCGTTGTTCATACGCTGACATAAATCGATGTCTTGGCACAATTCCATCAGCTATCTCTGGATAATCAATCTGAAAAAGTAGAGACTGCTGCCCCAATTCCGGTTCTCGTTGTTTGGTAACTCGGTACCCTGGTCTTCCGATTTTGACAAATCTTTTTGGTTCTACCCGAGGTTTTTCAGTAGCTGGCTGTGACGGAGAATCTTTTGCTTCTTTGGCTGCCCTTCTCGCCAGGTTGGCTTGATGTTTCTTTCCTTGAGTATGTGCCAAATATGATCCTTCATTGTTGTGGAGAGTTAAACACAATTTGCACTCATAAGTTCCTAAATGATTCTTCATAAAATAAGGATCCTTATTGAGGTCGATGGTTTCGAGCGCTAACTGCCGTAAGCGCTCTCTGCGATCCCGATTTGATTCGGACCATGATGCAACACCTCCAGATCCAGTTTTTCCTCCTGCACGATGTTGAAAATCCATTTTGACAAAATGCGGCGGTGATGTTTGTCGTTATCTTGCAACTAAAAAATATATAAAACATAAAAAATTAAGTACCTCTTAATTTACAATAATAAACTAGGATTTCACATTAACTATTTCAGTAATTAATGTTGACTATCGGTAACTATTAAATTATTGAAATATGTAAAATATGGTAACTAGAACTTAGATTCTAACTGGACTGGAACTAACAACTAATGCTGAATGTTAAAGTAAAGAGTCAAGATGACCAGAAATTACAAATTCATTATCAACTATTGAATCCTTTTGTACTTTGTAATTGTGCAGTATGTTATTGTATGAAACTGAAAACAAACACGTTAAAAATTCTAAGTGCTATAAACAAAATAATAAGTTAATATAAAATAAAATAATACATAACATTACCCAAAACTGAACCCCGGTGGTTAACGTCGGTAAAGAAGCAATTTCTTGTTTTAGAGCAAATTCAAAGCTTGCCTCGAAATTAATCCTTTATTTTTTTCGCCTATAAATTGTATTTTGCGCTTGCAATGAAAGCAACTAACGCAAGCTGTCTCACTCAACACATAATGCAATAATTGTAAATGCACTAATAATATCTTTTATTCAGTTGTTTGAGCAAGCGGCTCCAAACTAATTCAGTTGCACACGTGATCTGTAAGGGTTCAATGTCTGGCACGAAGCAGGGTGTACCTTCATCTCTTGGCTCATTCTTAGGATATGCCAGCCATCCATATAATATGCATTGACAATAGTCAAGGCACGGCACAGGTATTTGTAGTCTAGTGATAAACTAATAGTCAGCTGATCAGCTGCCAAAGCTGAAGCTGCGGATTCAATATGGCCGATTATAGGTGGGATTATTTACAAATGCTACCAAATCATTAAAAAACAAAACTTGCAGACATCCAATTAAAATGATATTTTTGGCACAATACTCCCTACTAAGGTTAGTAAAAAATGGTTGCCCCAAACAGAGGGGGAAAGTTCAAAAAAATTTAAATGTGGGAACTTTTTCATAAATTCAAATATCGTCCGATTTTCATGATTTTTTTAAACGATAGCATGTAATAAAATCTTGATGTAGTCTGTATGCTGTAAATATGCTGCACTCCGAGAGATCTTTTAGAGTTCTAAGGTGGAGAGTTGAGAATCAACAAAATAAAAACTATATACACTGTTTTAGAATTTCGATCTGGAAGTATGCTTTTTATTTACTTTGTTTTTGAAAGGAATTTTTTTTACATGTTTTAAAAATTGAGTTTGCGTCCGCTTAGTTTAGTAACTACATAGTTTACCTCGTCTTCCAGTTGGAGGCGCGCATAATGGTTTAATCAAGTGCTACATCTAACATCTCTTTTGATGAGAATAATGCAGGTGGAATTTATAAAACTCGTAGAAAATCTCGACTAGTTATTTATTTAAAGTAGTAAAAGTACCTAAAATTAAAATAGCAAATATTAAGATAACTAGATAATGTACTTGTATGAAGAAATCTGCTTTACTACCTGGAGTTAGTTGTGAAGCATTTATTAAAACATTATCCCTAAAGAATTTGGGCACGAACTGAATTTTTAAAACATTTTTAGATCGAAAAAACATAGTGTATCTAGCTTTTAGGAAGTACTACCACTTAAAATTTGTTCCATGAAAATCGGACGATATTATAATTTATTTTATTTAAATGTCAAATAATCTGACATTTCAAAATTTTGGCATACTGAGCCCCCGATTTGGGGCAAACGATTTCTACTTTATCAGCGGATTATTTAAGATGATGGGAGCGGGCGCGTAACTATTGCCATTTGGTATGGTCACAAAAAGTCCCAAAGTGTAAAAAATTGGTTTTTTGCGGCATTAGCCGCAAATAACCAATTTTTAGAGCAACTTGGGGGGGGGGGTTCACGGACCCCCGTGACTCCCCTCTAGATACGCCCTTGGGTGGGAGTGCGAGAGTGCTACACAAAAATATCATTTTAATTGGATGTCTTTTTTTCAGATTTGGTTGTTTTGTAGCTTAATCCACCCCTGCGTAAATTATAATTCCACTCTGTCACTACGCCCGCGTATACCAAGCACTTGAGTTACTTGAGTATGAGTATATATGACTATATTAACGGAACATGTGTTGTATATACATACGCTTACACTATGCTAGTAATAACCTACCTACCTATTACACTATTACCCAATGTACCTAACAGACGTTTGCTCAACCCACAAACAACAACCATCCAAATATTGCTGCATAATCTGTTCTTTGTTTCGTAAAGGTTTTCACTTGGCTGGCTGAATTTCTTGGGGTTGTTGTGGGTTCACTGGGTTCTGTTGGACTTCTGGCTGATATCCGATTCTGAATTACTTTCTTTTCGATTGCTCGTTGTTCTCGAGAATCTGACTAAATTCTAGATTTTGCCAGTCATCAGTTGTTTCATAACCAGAGATCTTAACTGCCTTTTTCCATTACAAAAAGAGTTTCACTCTTTCCTCTTTTGAGCAAGTTCTGTTTTTTTGTCTTCATCAGCTGCTGCTACCACTCACCAACTTCATCATAACACCACAACTAGACATTTCTTATACCAATATCCAACTATTAAACCCATGTCAAATCAACTAATTATTTGAAGATTAGCCTTTGATTTATAAAAAATATCTAATACCTAGATCAGTCCAGGTCAGACCCAGACAAGATCAAATCTACGTAAAATACAACCACACACAACCAAAATAGTCAACACAGCTGACGGCCAAAACAGGCAAAGTAATAATCACGTCTTTTTGAGGGATAAAAATATCAGAAGATCTTATATAACATATTATTTCGCGAGTTGTCCATCATCTATTGTCTACAATTAATTATTGCGTTCACAGCTGATGACAACATTATATATAAATGGAAATAGCTAACAGCCAATAGCACAGCTGATAAATTATTTGTACAACTAACTAGCCAGATCAGTTGTTAGTCATTACTTAATCTCACATCATCTACTCAACAAACACTCTTGTCATTATTTTATAAAAGTTCGTTAACTTTTTTCCAGTACATATTAACATATTTAAGTAATCATCAAAGACAATAAAATATTACACTCCCACACATTGTCGTACAACGTTTATCATCATTATCGTACTCAACAACTCAAGTACTCACTCTGACATCCTTGATCGTGCTACAATCTACATCTGCAAACCACTGCATTGTGTTGTTTGTATGATTGACCTTTGAATTTCGAAAGCTTATGGAGGGATTTTTGGTCTAATACAAATATTAAATTGCAATCACGGCGGAGGTAAACAAAATCTTAATTCATAAATTTTGTTGTACTTTTTTCTATAAATTAATATTTTTAATGTTAGTAATAATTTGATTGAAAACGCAATATCTTTCATTTCTAATCATGTTTAGGCATACAAATAACCCATTACACCAGTCAAAATTTTTAATTCCACATAAATGCAAGAACCTTTCACTTTTTGAAAACATTTATTTTTAGTATTTAAAGATTCCAATTAACAGGTATGTAATAGTAGTCTAGTAGTAGAATACACAGTACTGACAATCGTGGCAGTACACTGTACACTGTACTTACACAGTCCACAGAACATGTACACTTTGTACACAAAGAGAAAGCTGTGGGCGTAGCCTTTATTCTTTATTTTTCATTTAATATACCTTTTTATTTTCTGGAATTGATTTTAATCTCATTTAACTGTGATTGTTCAGAATTTAACTTAGACTAAACCTTGAACTCAATATTAAAATTGTAAAATCACAGTTATCTTCTAAAAGTATTTACAGATAGTCTGACGTCTGACGATAAATAGGTCAAATCAAATACAGTATACCCTTTACTCTATCATCTACAAACATCTCTATCTAACCTTATTCACAAATTCTAGGCATCTTTAAATGATGAAAACTCGTATATAAAGAAAGTGTTTCTAAATTAAAAAGACAATAAAATAATTTTGTACGTTTATTTCAGATTTGCGTTAAAAGGCGTTTTGTCTTATCTACATCGGTACGCACCGGAAAGAAGCTTCTAGAATTGAATTATCTTGCTTGGAATAGCTGATGGCCTCAGGTTGTTGCGGGACGAAAAAACAGAAGCTCAACAACGGAAAGGAACCCCAACAATCTTACTACTCTTCCAACAACAGTCCACCTGCAATCATGAATGGACATAGCCATTTAAATTCAAACGGTTATGCAAGCTCGTCTCGTCATAACGGGCACACCGATTTGGATCATCAAGATCAAAATGACCACCGTAGTTCAAACGGCTCAGTGATGCCACTCAAAAACGGCTTTGGCCAGCATGTACATTACGGGGATCGCATAGCCAGTCCTGAAATGTGTTACTTCTGTTTTGACGTGCTGTACAGTCAACTGCACAATTTGGAACCGCCAAAATCTCCGAATTTCACTAACGACGCATTGTAAGTAAAGTAGAAAACGTAATTAGTCATTTAAATTATTTGTAAAACACAATTAACAGCTCCCTTCTTTCTTTTTTATCACAGTCCCTTATTTGTTACTTGGAAGATTGGTAAAGATTTTCGCCTACGCGGTTGCATGGGAACATTCAATGCTCTGCATCTTCACTCAGGACTTCGTGAATATGCTGTGACAAGGTGTGAACCATATAACTTAATACTGCAAGTTCGTATTAGGGATAGTATTTACTTATTTCTATTTGTACACAGTGCTTTCAAAGATTCACGCTTTCCACCGATTAATCGGGATGAATTTTCCAAGTTGTACGTTTCCGTCTCTGTCTTGCGACACTTCGAAGACGGAACAGACTTTTTGGATTGGCAAGTGGGTGTTCATGGTATACGCATCGAATTTCTAAATGAGAGAGGTTCCAAACGCACAGCCACCTATTTGCCAGAGGTAGCTCCTGAGCAAGGTAAGAATTCGTCTTCGCACAGACATGATAAACAAAGGCCATCATTAGTATTATCAACGCTTATCAATTCTTAGTAGTGATAAACTTTGGTATTATGATATGTCTTGGGGATGACGGGATGACCTTAACCTTATATTTTGAAGTATTGAGACTTGGGCTTTACCGTTGAGTTGTGTTGGATTTTAAGTTTCACTTTTCAATTTCTGAGTTCTGGCTGGGTTTTATCATTTTAGGGTGCCGTTGAATAATCTGATATCGTTTTATTCCGCTATGATGTCCAATGTAAATCGACTTATTTCTATGCATTTTGTTCTGTGGATCTGCCTTAAAACTGCATATTTTTCATTTTTTATTCTTTGATTCTATGATTCTTTGCATTTTTATATAGCATATTAAAGACTTCCCCTAGTAGTCTCAATTCTTTTATTTATAACGAATCATAGATTCACAGTAGAGAGCAGTCTTGATTGGGTGACACTGTGACATGATCACTCTACAGAAGTATTGTATATAATACATTATTGTATAGGAAAAAAATTGGAACAGTATTTTTATGTAAAAAGCAAAATATTTGAATTTGCTATCCATTTTAATACGTTTAATAAACAATCCTGTCATGACCACTCAGTTTTAATAACTGTTTGAATTTTTCAATATCCAGGTTGGAACCAAACGCAGACAATTGATTCACTTCTACGAAAGGGAGGGTTTAAAGGACCTATTAATCAGGACGTTCGAGCCAACATAAAGCTGACACGCTATCAGTCCGAAAAGATCTCTGTAACTTACCAAGACTACATAAACCGCTGGCAACCCAATGGTACCACTCGTGCATTTTAGCCCATGTACTTTCTAGAGACTCCAAAAAATTTCTCAGTTGTCATCGGTTATTGGAACTTCCATTTTTCCACTACTCGTTCATTCGTTGGTAATATTATTAGTTATATCCAAATCCAATCTTATTTTCTTCAAATTACAAAATACGCCTACGAATTATATTATGAATCTTAAGGCTGCACTATTTCTGTTTGATAATTCTCTGAAACTAAAAATTGAAGCAGGCGTATGCTATCTATCTAACATGATTAGATATTCCCAACATCAACTAATATTATAACAACTAAATATCAAATTCCATCCAATCCAATGGTACTCTTGCATTTTTATTATCGTCATGTTGGTTGTGGTACTCAGTTTTATGTTATTTATTCGATAATAAATAACCTAATAACTAGGCCCACAACATGATAACAAGTTAGCCTTCAAATCACGGAAAGATCATAATCAGATCGGCAGTCTATACACCAAATATTTAAAGACTTAACGAGAATGAAAACAAATTAAGTAATAACAAGGACAAACACATTCAATTATGCCTCATGTGGACTATATTGTTAATTACCAGTGACATGCCATGCATGACACGTTACATTTGGTAATACAATTACAATATATTTTATTGTATTTATCAGTTTTACTCGCCTGCTTCATATTTATCAAAAATTACCAGCTTGTATCGAAAGACTTTAATCTTAAGAGCAGAATATTTAACGCAAATAATGATTTCTTTTATATTTGAAGCGAAGGGGTGATGAAAATCAATAATAGATCAATATTAATGTACTTATGTTAGTTAACTGTTTCTGTAGAATGTGTGCGAGTTAAATTAGAAGTTGAGAACAGAACAATATTATAAATAAGCTGTGAAAAAATTCACGCCATATTTAACGAATTCGTACGTACAGAAACAATATTGAATATGTATGTACTATGTACGTTAGTAATTTATAATGAATTAATGAAATGGACTAAGTATATATTATCAGTTTACTCAAAACCGAGACCTCGCAGTTGCGTAAATTGTGTATGGCTGTATTCAGCTCAATGCCAGTTTGTTAGGATTAAAATCCAGATATTGTTGGATTTTACGCTCACAACCGTGGTGATTTTGCTGGTGTACTTTCAACTTGGCCGATTTAGATGCTAGAGATTACTTAAGGTTGTTCCAATGAGAACCAATGGCTACGTTTGAATTCTTTCCCCTATTTTTCATTATTTCATTTTTTGCATTCATGAAATTTAAGCAGTGAGTCTAACGTTTTCATGTTACCCTCGCCTGTGCAGCATTATTGATTTTGATAACTAAAAACTATGTTTTATCAAAATTGGGAAACTGCTTTCACTAGCAGAACTTTCTAAACTTGTTTGAAGTTGTTTGTAACGTGCGAAGTGCGGAAAGTAAAATCACGTATGGAAAGATTGCATATAAATTGCGAAAATCTTTTGACGCTGCTACCTAATTTTGAACAACCAAGTAAAAGTTAACCAACAAGGCGGTTGCAAAGAAAAAAATCCAATCCAGTGATGTATTTTAATTCGTTCAATTCGTTCAATTCAAATGTGTCTGAGAATTTACATGCTAAAACAATTATATTCTATATTTAATAGTATATTTGAGAATGTTTTAGAATTGATAGCTGCCTTTGTCATAAATCGTAAAGAAATACTTCCACGGAATTTTGTTTTGGACAGATAAATCAGATGTGATAATACAATTCTTCAAACTTCTGTTTTATGAGCGATTCGAAGATTATATAACTATAATATACAATTACTATTGTGTACCCAAAGAAATAAATCACTCATTAAAATGTTGGTTTTGGATTTCTTAATTCTAAATCTCATTTTAAGTACTATGAGAAGTAGCTAGGGCAAACTGTAGTCTATCTAAAGTAAGTTTCTGTGTGTGTTAAAGTGTTACGTAATCGCTTTCTTTGACCGTGTTTGAAAAATCTGACAGCATCGTTGAATTAAGAAATATTGACACCTTTCCGTTAACAGTTAACATGGAATCCAAACTATTAGAAATCGGGCTAATTAATTTTTAGTTTATTTATGGTTTCACAGATTTACAAGCATACTATACGAGGTCTACTGATATTGAGTTAAATTAATTAGATTTCTTTAACTGCAGTTACTCACGTCCAGGGGCTAAATCTTAAGAATTACAATATTAATCATATTGCGCTGTGATGAATTCCCTCGATTCCTTAAGAACAGACGCGTAGATAGCCAACAAGTGAAAATGCTCATTCACTATATAATATATTATAATGATAGCTAATACTGCAAGACTAAGTGCAGAATAATGTATGGGTAATGAGTAATGACATTGACTAATGACGAGACGATAATGATAAATAATGTCTACGTGGATGAATTAGGTGTGTTGTATGCCTGACGAACGAAAATGTAAACTAAATTTTAATCTTATATTATACATAATGTACTAACAGACGGGCTGATGTTAAATTACTATAGCATGACGAAATGTTCATCTATCATCCGGTAACGGGAAATGTAAAGAAAGTGAATATGTAGTAAAAGTTAACAAGAAAGTATTCATGATTTTAAGTTTGACTATTGATTGGTTTTTGCGTATTATAATGTATAACCATAATATTATTACTTCACTATGTTTACCAAACGAAAACGCTTCAACAGTCTTAGACGAGTTAGATAAGCAAAATAAGTAGGAGAACAGGAGACTTGAAAAAGTTTCAGATGGGAACAACTATAAACATGCATGGACCGCATTGTTAAACAAGTGCGGTCCGTGTAAAGCCTTACCCCAGTGGGGGTATAAGAATCGGCGACGCAGTCGGAAATTATTGCTCTACTTGCGAAATCGATCATAATCCTTTAGCAGCCATTGAGACTGCGGATTAAGTAGCAAAACTTCAACTTTTGTGGTGACATGTCAGTATCCTAATGTATATAAATCATTTTCATTTCATTTCCCTCAAAGGCCGGTTTATTGTCTTGTTTTTTTAATTCAAGCCGTCAGCGACTAAATTGAAACTAAATTGTGTCAATTATTATGGAAAGGGAATAAATAGACAATTTTATGTGGTCAGTGGTCACTAATGGGGCTGCGTGTCAACTTTTATCTTAAGAGTGATTGATTCTTAAATACGTATGGATTGCCTAATGGCGTCTTTTTCATTAACTGATGATATCTGTTTGAAAATGAAAATGTTAGCGTTAACCAGTGAGTCTAACAACACAAGCGCAAATGTAAAAATGTATATATTATGTAGAATAACGAAAATTGTGCAAGTGTGTACTTGCGGTGCGGTTTTCTTATTTGTGGCGAAATCACAAAGCAAGTAATATTATGTAAAAATTCCATGCGTAGTATTTGTAATGATGTATTGTGAATCACTATTTAAGGGCTGCTGTGCTAGATTTAAAGTAGGTTAAAATATGATTATGGATGAACACGATTATTATATCGTTTTTCTTAATTTCGGCTGCCTATAGGCTAGCATTTTCGGTCGAAGAAGGTAGATCTTATACCTGTACTCTATGTATATTATACAAGTTGATGCTTACTTTGCTTCTACTAAAATCTTCACTATAAACTCTAATGTAAATATTTGTGTGTAAACTCATTATATGATTCATGATGCTATATACTAAATATGATCATACATCGATTTAACATGAAACAATTGGAACTAGATTTGTTACTAAATTATTAACTAATTAATTTACAGCAGCACTATTGCTATTCATCATACTTTGCAAAACAGTTTGTCCCACTTCGAGCGAGAAGGAAAGCTTTTTTGAAACTAATATTGCATAAACATTCATACAGATATATTATAAGTGTTTGTAGGATGATTATTGTATCCGTTTGTCTGTATTTGTATGTTCATCGTTCATTCAATTTACTGTGCTTCAAGTGATTGCATTAATTAAAATGCATTGATTAATTAAAGTGGGAAAAGAGAACAGTTATTAAAATATTAGGTAGGTAGCTATCTTAAGTTGTGTTTCTCCATTATGTATGTATTATAAATAAATTATAAAGCTGCTGTAAATTGTTTCTAAATATAATAAAGTTAGCATCAGCATTTTAAGATCATTTCATATAAGAATCATTGGTTTGGTTGGCTATCTTAAAACTATACTTACACGTATTGTATGTTGCAAATTGAAATAACATTCGCTTGAATTTACCTGTAGCCTGTTCGATTAATTCGATATTAACCACACTTGTGCACAATTCATGCTCATCATATTAATATTAAGCGTATGTTATACTACCAATAATATATTCTAGTAGCAGGCAGTATGATTCAATGACGAGAATACACTGAAAAGTAATAATGAATAACGACAATGCGAGTGGGTACATACTACATACAGTTGTTTATAACGAGGTATGCTAAATTGCAAATATTTTACTGTAGTATAGTATGTGCACATCGATTACTGATGCAAATTGCAACTAGTACAGAGTACATGCTACAAAAATTAAATCTGTGAGTTCCACAGATTTAATTTTTCTGAATTTGGGTCCTCCTTATATCTGTATCTTCTGTAAACGAGAACGAAATCTCAGTGTAATTTATTTTGCATTATCCTCTGCTTCCAAATATACGAATTATGCTTTGTTTGCTCTACATAATAGCATGGCGTTGCTCTGTAATATAATAGTGAACTGACTGTAGACTGTTACTAAAATCCAGACGCAAAATGGAAACAAAATATTGAAATTAATACATACACACATAAAACTGTAAACGAACCTATTAATGAACTCCTACTAATTGCAGTATATTTTAAATGCGCTTAAAACCTAACGCCTAGTAGGCCTAGTTTATTCTCATCATTTCAAAATGCTTTTCACTGTCGGACTACTGAACTGGGTCACACTTTTATTAGCCAAATAAAACCTAGGTGCTGTAATGTAAAGGTATTATTATTTGAATGTTACACTACATGCAGTTACATGTAATTACACGTATATGAAATGATTTTTGTCTTGAAACTGTAAGCATCAATTGTATCGGTACTTGTATTGTATATGTATTGTATTGTACTCCATTCTCCAGGTACTGATTAACTTAATCTTACTTGAGAAAATGTTCATACAAATAATATAACACCTTTATTATAATATGCTTAGCAGTTGGTGGTAATTGTACACACAACGCGGGCTAACTATTAATTAAATTAAATAATGTATGTTGTCGATTCATTTTTAGAAACGTCTCCGTCTGATATCTATATTTGTATGCGTATAATACATAAACGATGGGCATTTTCAGCCCGCACCTATATATAAAACGTGTAGTGAATATCTAGATTTATTATTTCATTACCTATGTTAAGATTGTAATCCTTGACCGTTTGCGTGTTTATCAACATATTGAAAGAAGTGTTTGGATTTTATTATTCTACGTACTTAAAATCGGTTAAAAATTTAAAAAGGTCATATCCAAGATGTTCAGCCACTTCCACAAAAGTCCACAGACTCAAGTATAAGTATAATGAATGAGTGTTTACGAGACCCGCGACCCTTATTCGTTCCTCCTCCTGAGTTCAATTATAATTGCCGTGTATTTAGTATTTATTCGAGTAAATGAATTTAATTATACATTTATACGACCTACATGGTGGACAATGGTTGTTGTAAGGACAGCCAGGAAATAATTATAATTTCAAATAGCCTTAAACCAGGCCTACATTTTCAATTCTTAAATAGGGCTCTGGGAATTATTTCGTATCATATTATAAATTGTAGTTGCATTAATTTTAAACGTTATATTATGTCACTGACCGCTGTGGCGATATAATATAGTATTGGTAAGTATTGTACACGGTTTCTTAAATAAAATTGATTAATGTAAAAATCATGTCAATTTAACCTTGATGTATTATTGGTCAATGCTGTATTTATTGTATGATGTACTATTTCGTGTATTGTAAATTATATAAAACGGTAAACGGTGTATGTAAATAATGGTAATGAAAGTAATGATTTATAATACTGACGCAAATACGATTGTCATATACCATTAAAAATAATTTAATGCTATAATAAATTGCCGATTTAAATACATTTGTTTCACAATTTCTTTGAAAAAGCATCTGACTACAGTTCACAATGATATTAACAAACCTCATAATATATTCACTAGATCTCACTGTAACAATATTTCGTCTAGTACTAGTATTTTATGCTATTTTAATCATTAAGCAATCATTTATCATTAATGATTAGAAAGTTGAATTCTAATGGCTTAAAGACACTTTTGAAAGTGAATCCACCCACAACGTAATCTAATCACATTTATGTTGGGACTGATTCTGAATTAGGTGTCAGCGCTGGTTTTGACAATACCTGTTTGTCGTGATTAATGATTGGTAGCAGTACAGAATAGAAAAAGTCTTGTTGACAATAAGTTATACCCATAGCCAATACAATGTGGCAAAGAGAAAGTACTCTAACTTTACCCATGATTGGCTTCATAATTTCCCAACTGTACCAAATCACTTCCTTTGTATTTCTAGTAATTTTAGGAAACTGCGTTCCAGTCAATGCACCAGCAGTCTACAATGTCAAATAAAAAATTAAGTGAGTATGAGAAAATGGCAATATTGTTAGCTAGCGTTATTGCCTTGTATGTATTTTCATTTTTAAGCCTTACAGTACAGTCACAGAATATCAATATTGTGCACCGTATAGTTTTGATCTAACGCCCCGGCGGCCCGGGCGTTTAATAAAAGGAGGGGCATAACTTTCACTTTTGGTCTTTCACCCATGTAAATTGGTGGGAGAAAGTCGAGAAAGTAGTGAAACCCCGGTGCTTGTTGGATGCGTTGGATCAAAACTTTACGGTACTCTTATTTTCTTCCTAAAACTATAAAGACTAAAGGCTATATACTCAATCAAACCTCCTGTAATTATGTTTAAGTTTTTTCAATATACTTACATTTTTTAAAAACCCTAAAGCTTAAAAGGGACAGCAATTTGGCAAGTAACCCTTTGCATAAAAATAAAAATGGGCTTCCATATTCTATGGTTGTTTCTTTAAAATGTTCATCATTACCACCCTCACTTCTGTTCTATTATAGTAAAATCAAAAATGAAGAAAAATACATTTTAGGTACTTACTGGAAAATTGACTAGTGGTGTAAGAATTATCGGGTACAGAACCCCGAACCCCACTTGCATAATAGCAGCCCGAGTTTGAACACAAACGCCACATTTAGTTTTTTGTTCAATTATATCTGCTGAAACAAACTGAAAAGTAACCCTTTAACATAAACATAAAAAGAAAATCTGAAGAGTTAAAAAATAAACTGGTACCTGTGAGAACATAAATGTGCCAGTAAAGCAAGGAACCACAACGGTGGCAATATATGATGACAGTCTTGAGTAATGCAAAAGCAAAAGTGCTTTCCGGAAGTGATTATTAATAAACAACCCAGTTAGAGCTATTGAACTAGAAATCACCGGCAATCCAGCTTTGAAAGACCACCTGCAAACAATAAATTGAAAAACTCAAAATATTTACCTAGTTCGAATTAAAATGTTTACGAGCCGAGAGTCGTTAAATTGGTTGTATATGTATGTATATAGTTGTAAAAGACATACGTTTGACTATTCGGCCACCTACTCAGTATTTCCATAAACATTGGCAAATTTAACTTGTCCATATCCCTTTTGCTACTAGTGTAAGCACGCTCTATAACTTGTTTCTTGGGACTTTCAACGCCCTTGAGGTCCTGCATATTGGCCATGCTAGTTCCAATGGTCAAGTTCCCGTATTTGTAACAATAAAATAATTAACTCTACCGTACCGGTCCGGTATTGGGCAGATCAGAAACAGACTTGGTAGATTATTATAACTGTATTTTTTATTTTACAAAAGTTCGTAACTTCCATATCCAGTCAGACTGCAAGACTTTATAAATGGCTCGACGGCGATGTTGAGTTTGACAGTCTCATCCACGACGAAGGACAAAGGACGAACACTAGAAAAAAATTCAATAAACAATAATCAGCTTGATTTGACTGTTAAATACCAGTTAGCAATTTTGCATGTGCTGAAATAATCACAAAACATCACAACAAACAACTTTACACTTCCAATTCCAACTTACTGGACTAACACTACTTTGAAACTTTAAGTAAACATACATCCCGTCATCCCGTTTATATTTATAGGGTTACTACAAACTACAAATCTAGATTGTACGTAGAAGCTCCGATTCAGCAGAGCTTGAAAGTAAAATCTACTACAAATCAGGTAAAAAAGTAGCAAAACATGTTCCTGTGCCATGTAAAAACAATTGCCGTACCTTTTTCGAAACAGTTATCATAAAGTTAATTAATTTTCAAAAATTTTGTCTATACTAGACTTATTTTTGGCTCACAATAATTAATAACTAAGCCGATGTAAGATATTTAGAGATTCCCGGGAATTGGTAAACTGTTCACCAATCGTCAGCTCTTACACAATGGAGACATTCAGAAATGCGGACACTTTTTTCTTCATCGTTAATAAATTATTTGTTGTTGTTAAATGTTTTAAAATGAGTAGAGGAGACCTTACATCTATATCATTTCCGGTTGTTCTTATTATATAAATAAGATCGAACTTGTAAGATCTTTATGCCTAATGCCTATCAATTCGTCTGTCCGCTGTCACAATATCGAGTGAACCATAAATGTAGGCTCCAAGTTCGGTGCTACTTTTAGGTAGGGTTATTAAATAAAATGGTATGTAAATAGACTTGAAAAAGTAAATATTTTTGAAAATAAAGTCACTCATAGACAACCATTTATTAATTTTACTTCCAACTGTTATTTTCGACTACCAATTTACATTGCAAAGAAAGGCAATAAAGTTAATTGAAGCAGTTCATTTTAGCTGCTTGCTAATTTTTTTTGTTTACATATGCAGCAATTAGCCAAGAGATTCAACCTAGTTAATCAATATTAAATTTTTCTTTTCTTAGCTATATTGTGTAGATACAAATATTTAATTTTAATCACATAATATGCCAGTGGCCCCGCTGTACGAGTACCTACATATGCTGCTTTTCATAGTTATAATAATAATATTATGTTGTATGTATGTAACTACTCTACTGCCTCCCTATGCTATGCCTGTATAAAGAGGAACTTTGCCTCGAATACCAAAACTACATTACATTTTTGCTTTACAAGCTGAGTCAAGTGATTCCACAGATACATACAAGTCATTATGTATTTGTATACATATAACCAGACATAGTAATTTCAAGTTCTAAAAATCTGGAAATAATTTAAATGGTTCCTTTAAATGGTGTATATCTATATGATATAGCAAAATACATAGATTTTATTTCGTTAACATGTAAAGATTTGATGTGAGGGTTTGCTTCTAGTGGCTGACGTTAAAAGTTAAAACACCCCCGCCCCTGACAAGGTAAAAAATTATTGTATTTTGTGTCAATGTCTCACACAATTGGGTAATCTAAAACCTATTATATAGTGGACCTTACGAACACAACTGTTGGAACACAACTAGCATCGCCACACCGTCGCCACACGCAGGGGAAAAACATAATTGATATTCGCGCAGCGGTCACCGAACGCTGTGGGGCAACTGCCAACGAACAATTATTTTCCCAAAGTCCTGTCCTAAATAAAATTGGCTTCCGTTCCGAGACGCTCAGATATTTTTGGTCAGTATGCGCCGGCCCCAATGTGTCCAAAAAAACCACGCTTAGCATCACAGTGCACTTCTCTCTGTTAACGAGCCCTTATCGAGCGGCTCGTTAACGGCTCGGATCAATAACCGCTCGGACCGATAACGTCTCGGATCGATAAGCGCTCGGCTCGTTAAGCTTATTTGATTGGGTCGTTAATCAGCTCAAGCGCGTACTCAAACTCAAGATTGGAATTTGAGGAGCCAGAAGGTCATTTGAAGATAATGGCAAAATTTGTAGCTTTTACTCTAAAATGAGTCAAAATTGCAACAAATTTGCGTGGGGCGAAAACTTTCGACTTTTAGTTTTGAGGAAATATTTTTACATTTGGTTTATTAATATGTAGTTAAAGTTAGGGAAATTGGTCGGGGGGGGGGGGGGTCCGTCCAAGTACCCTGTGAACCTTAGATAATAAGCCCCTGAATACTGTGAAAGTGAATACAGACAGGCTTAGCAGCGTTCTTATAAATGCCATATCCGAAATTAGCTCGTTAGTAGCGGTGCGGTTGAGTTAAATTATAAGCGATTTCGCTTTCTAGGTTGTTTCTACTAACTATTTACAGCAATACATTTCCGATGTCTGAGTGTCTTGATAAAACTACAACGAGGAACAGCCAGAAGGAACAAAAAGGAAAACTAAGGAAAGGGCTTGCCTTGCAGTTGCAGTTCAGTCTCAGTCAGTAAACACAGTTCCGTTGTTGTCGTGAGTTTATCTCACACTGACAATTAATTTTAACTGTAAATTCAATTCATTCAGACAGTCAGATATCGCTGCTGCTATTTTTTGCTATTTAATGATTCAATTGTCCCATAGCATCCACAATTAAAATTCCAATTGGATGACTACCACCAGGACTAAATCCTCCGACAACACAACCGACTGCCTACCGCTGCTGCCCTGATTTGTTTTGTGTCATTAATTTTGGTTCGTGCTCATGTGATACGCGAATTGCTGTAAGTTATGCGATAAGGTTTGCTATTTTTACGACTTACTACTTACTATTGTCAATTGTCATCAGTTGTCAGTTGTTTGTTTATATACAAAGGTCAATGGTGTGGTTTTATTTATATCCTCGTCTTTACACTTATGTTATTTTTGCTGTTATAGATGGTTAGTTACATAGAGATAGATACATATATGATTTTGTGTGGTGTACGACGTTTGTTTATAAATCTGTTGTCTGTGTCGTGTCTGTCGTCTGTTATCTATTATCTATATCATTGATGAATATGAGCTCGTTCATCGTTGTTTTATTATTAATTATTAACGTTAATTGCGTATGAGAAATGCAAGGCAAGTGTCTGTGTTGCCAATTTTGTATTTCACTATTTTATATTTGTGGTGTGTCATTATAAAATGCACACAATACTTTTAGTGTGCATTTTATAATGACTGGTGTCAGTTGTACAGTGTAAGGATACAGGATGTAATGTAGAGTTTGTAGAGTAGGACAATTTGTGTTAATTGTTGACTTGACAGTTTGTAGGAACTCCCACAGGGCACAGGTGATAAGTTAAAACTGAAGATCATTTTGACAAATTTGAATACGTCAACATATTTGCTGTTTGAACATATCATAATTTGATTGTTTATGACTTTTTAGTGAGGTTGATCCACATTATTCCATACATCATTTACTCCACATTTATACCAATGGATGAATTTGATTTTGTGAAATAATCCGTTTGAGTCTTTATTAACGTGCCACCTGGTCACGGCATATAGTTTTAGTTTTGTTCCATTGATTACAGTTATGACTAATTAACAGTGAATTTATTAATTTTGTTTATTCAATTGTTATGTTTTGGTTTAATGTAACATCAGAAGCAGAAGCATAGCCACAATATTTTAACCATAAGTAAATACTTAAAATAATTAACATTTAAAGCTTATTAATTTTACCGTTTTTGTCGACAACTTGAGTTGTGGTTTCAAAAAACGTGTAGAATAAGTGTCACTTTATACTGACTATACTAACTATACTGTGTATGATGTATGTACCATTGCAATTGCAAGGTTGAGCTGTCGGACTACTTCTATACTAATAATTAAGTCTTACGTTTCACATCACTATAACCGATTTTGTTTACGAAAAGACAATAATAATTAACGAAATGTTTGTTTCTTATTTTAATTGGAAATACTTTTTGAATTGTTTTAGGATTACAGTGGACTCATCGTTAATTCGATATACCAATGTGCTCAGCGAAAGTATCAGCTTTAAGACCACATTTCTGATTGATTACCCAACCGCCCCACCCAGATTGAGAAAAAATGAATTATTGAACGGGTGATGTCACTTAATCAGCTGCTTCGGCTACACAGTTCTTGTCCTATTACGCAGGCACGACAACAATGAGCGAATAAATCACAAGTTATGTTGTTTCTGCTATTAAGAAAGGTATGAGTGTTCCAATTTTAAAAAGCGGTACTCAAAATTAAATTAAATTCTCTGCAGAACAGTTAAGCAGCTAATGAACTTTGCTTCCCCACAGAAAAATCGTTTACAAGACACGTCCTGATTTGTGGAATTCTTTGACTTTGCTCCATCTTGATTTATACGCTGAGTTGGTAAAGACTCCTTGCCAGTTATTAACGACCGAATTTGGTTTCTGCGGCATTATCTGTGAAGATAATCCCACCGTGCGTACACGGTGATCAATAATTGTTGTTTAAATTCATTTATTGTATAAAACCGTCGCCACGAAGTTCCCGGAGATAAGGATGCCTGTGCGGAAGCAAGGTATGTGAAGTTTGATTTTACCTTTTACCCGAAGTTCATTTATTCTTAATATCATGATCTTGATTGAAAGTATCATGTAGTTAAGATTGTGTATTTGTTTATAAATGATCAATAATATTGGTATTTTTTAAACTTCTGTATAAAAAATTTCAAAAGATATAACAATTTAGACAATTTTGCGCTAACTGCAAGGTCGTAGAAAGAAATAAACCAACTTAGTTCTACCTATCAACTACAGATTCTGATCAGCTATTTTGGTTAGTAAATGACGTATAAAAGCTGTCATATTCACCCCGTCCATTATCTAGGGTAACTGATATTTTTAAAATGTATTTTGAAGCATTGACTTTCAAATTAGCCTATCCTTGCGTCATATTTTTTACGTTTTGCGAATCTGGTCTCCCATTCCCAACACAGCTGAAATAGACTAATAAACAATGGCCAAGGGTGTATATGAAAGAAGATTTTGAAACCTACACCCAACAGTTTCTAAAGTTTAGAAATCTGTGACAGTGTGACAGTTTCTGAAAGACATATAAGAATACACTTTTTCATAGCTTTTAAATCATTTTAATATATTTCTGAAAAAATGAGTGTCTGTTGTAAAGGTGCTATCTACCAAAGTTAAAGTGACCCAAAAAAACATTCAAGAATGCTCGGTTATGTTATATCCTGAGCTGGTTCTAAAATTACAAGACTCATGGAGAACTGAATTTTATTTTTATTTTCAAGCGTGCAAATCGATATGTGCTATGAAATAAAACACTTAACAAAAAACAGATTCTTTTTTTACATCTCTATAGTCTAGCTAGAATTATATTTTGTAAACTGTCTGCTTAAGTGCATAGAAACTACGCAAGCCATAAAAGCAAAAAAGTTTAACACGCCTTTCTCTGTTGTTTAATAGTCATATATAATGTCTACTTTACTCAGGTTTTCTTTTGGTTGCAGAGTGTGGAACTACTAGAACGAGTTATTTGTGCTTTTCAAAGGGCAAAAAACATAAATACTTACTTAGATGACTATAATAGTCAATAGAGTATATAGCATATTTCTGCCTGCCTAGCAGGTGGCATTAGGCAAATATAAATGAAATGAACAACAAATATAAATTCTTTGAGTTGATTTGGTATGGATTATGGATTGAGTTTCCACTAATTACTTAACATTTTAAAACAATGAACATGTGCTAATTTTACAAGGTTGTAAACATAAAACTTCAGTTTTTAAATAATTTGATATACGGCCTGCCTACTGTAGTATTTATAATATATTATCTACACTATACCGATAAGTTAGTAGTTATAGTTTCTCGGTTTTTAAAGTTGGAATTTTTTTTCAGAGGCCCATCGCGCATTAGAGCTGCTGGAGGATTACCATTCAAAATTAACCCGACCTCAAGACAAACAGCTGCGATTGGCTATTGAGCGAGTGATTCGTATTTTCAAGTCAAGGCTTTTCCAGGCACTTCTAGGTAAGAATACTATTTATCTTTTTATTGTCTGTTTTTGAATTGCTTGATTACTTACGATCTAAGAGGTGCAAGAGATTATCTCACCGAGACTGGGTTCTTTGATGTCGTACAGTCGTACCGCTTCTACCTTTTAAAAGATTTTAAGTATGCATCACACATTCTGTGAAGGAAACTGAATCTAACTTTAGTCTGTACACTGTAAGACAATGTCCAAGCTGTTTCATCTGCTCCACAGGAATAGTAAAAGTTTAAATAGAGATTTTCCTAAATATTAAATACCCTTAAAATACCTACGCATCTACCTAGATTGGCTTGTTAGCCAGATATTCTGGGATCGTACACAAAGAGACCAAGATTATTTATTATTATTATTATTATTATTATCGCAAAGAAAAAAACTATCATGTATTCGAAATTTCGATCGAATATTATTTCTTTATAATAATTTAAGTCAGAATGTCGTTATGTCCAAATGGCCCGTACGCCGTACCCTGTCCTGCCGAATAGGCACTTTCCTACCTATTGCATTGTAAAAAGAGTGTTGTAAAGCTCACGACCCCGAAATTACACTAGCAACAATAATAACTTGTGGGCAATCATTGAACAGTAATTATGTGTATATTTTTATACATCTTGCGGTTCCAAAGAAGACACCTAAACGCTAAGTGAAGTCGATCAAGGAAAAAATCGTTCCTCCTGCAGACTAAATACAGGTCGCAACAAATATGAGAAACAAAGCCAAAGCTTTATTTTTTGCTAGAAAACAGCCGAAGAAGAAGCGTTTGAATGATTTTCGAATAGAGAATGCAACAGCACTTTGTTGCGAATTGCAATCACTGGTAGCAACAAATTGTTTCGCTTCTTCAGCATGCAGAAGTATAGAAGTAATCAGATTATTAGCTGTCTAAGGAAGCTAATAAAGTTATTGTTTTGTTTAATTGTTTATCGGTACAACTCATTAATAATGAAGTGAAATGCATTGGCATCGTATATTATTATACTACCTAACACGTTTAGTTGGGATGCTTTCTTTAAAAAAAATCTGGGTGATTTAGTGATTTCATGGGTGGTTTAGTTTTCCTTATTGCATTGTTAGTGACCAGCCAGCAGAAAATCAAAACTGTAACTATTAATCATTCATCACATCAATCATCGTACTATCATATTAATAATCATTTACAATCCATTGTGTGCGTTACACGGATAATGGTAATAGATGGTAAAGCTTTGCATGTAGTGTTGATACGTTACATCTCAGGGTCTATCGACTCTAAAATCTTTTACGCACTATCTTGGCGAGAATCTCTATAAGCCGTTGTGTATGTCTATACTTATATCTGTGTACGTCCTACTTGCTGGAGTAGAATTCATAGCTGTAACTTTACATTTGCAGATATAGAAAACACAATGTCTTTTTTATGCTGCAGAATCCATATCTTGGGTAGCATTATACAATGGATCGAACAGAAATCAAGAAACGAATATTTTGCAGTAGTTCATTGAACCATGCATTGTGTATTTGTTAGTGTTCATCTTTCGAATTTTATTATTGAATTTATTACCTTTACTATTATTAGTGGCTGTTGTTTTATACTTTCAATTTCATAGTTTAGAGATACATGAAACAATAATGCAGTTGCAAATTGCAATTACTAAGTTAGCGTTGGCCACTTCTCTGATTCGATTTCTTTGTTGTCCAGTCATAAATAAATAGTAAAGCAAAGGCATCACGTCACACGTCTCACAGAATCCATTTAGGCTTACTCTTCATGATTCCGAAATGGAACAGAATAGAAAGAGGAATATACTTTCAATTCCTGCGCTGCGGAAGAAAGTGCAGAGAAAGCAAGACGAGTTTGCCGTAGCTTTAGTTATAGCAGGAGTGCGCTGCTGATTCTTTTAGCTCACGCTTGCTGTTGCTACGAGGTATTTCGTTTTTATCCATTCGTTGTTGAGTATATAGTTGCGAAACGAGTCGGAGAATACCATCATATCAAGTCTTCACTTCAGTTGAGGTCGGACGTTGGAATAGTTTGGTGCATTTTGTAGGACGAATCATTCTCTGTATTTATAAGTCGTACTGTTGGTACACGAAACCGGTTCGCTGTGATTTCGAACTGATATAAATACACAGTTACATATTTTATATGGAAGCAATAAGAATACATACGATGAGAGTTACATTAGTTACATACAGTTAGAATTGTGTTTGTGTCGTGTTAAACTCAATACATTCGTACATATTATACTTTTTTACCCCTACGTTGCGGTTTGTTGTAGTGAGGAAGCATTGAATTATGCTGATTCCTCAGCAGCAGGTAGTGAAAATAGTGACATTGAGAGTATCTTGTCATAGATTTGAGTTTTTATGAATTTAATTATTAACTTTCGCTAACTGCAATTGAGCGTGTAATGTTTAATATACAATTTATAGGCATACTGATTCCAATGCCCGCTCAATTGCAATCATTCTTGTCCGTTCATTCAACGTTGAATTCATGGTGAAAGCGGCATAACTGTAGCACGCTCCTTATTAACTTTCACCTTAATCAGTACTGACTTTAGCACTTTCTCTCTCCGCTTTTTACTGTGAGGCGGAGGTGGTATTTTGAATTTAAGTAATGTAATATTATGTCAATGTTAGAAGATGTCCAATTGACATTCCATTAGGAAATTTGAAGTTAACTAAATGTGAAAACAGTAAAAGTGCCTTAAAGAATTATTCATAAATAAGACAAAGAGTATACCTAGTACCTAAATATTTTTTTTACACTTGAACAATGGTGCAGAGTGTGCGTAATTTTTGAATTCTAAAATCTGCTACCATGATTCTTTTTCACAAACACCTGAGCTTTCTCTACCACATTCTAATCTATTTGAGAGAACTCTAGAGGAATCTCCTGTCAGTGCTGTCATTCCGTGAACTATGAAAGCCGCATCCAACAAAAACGTGCATTAGCAATGCGTATCAATATCAATCATCTTACGCAGCACTTATACTATACACCTTTTTGTTAGATGAGAATATGATAAACTCGGAGACCTAAATTGATTAAAAAATTTCTTACACACCTGATCTAGGTATTATTTCTTTATGTATTTCACTTCGTGATCATATTCCAGTAAGGCAGCAGCGTGCAGGAAACACATGTTTTTCCAGTCTAGCGTGTTAATACTGATTTAGCATTTTGTATGGTTTTCCAGCCGGCCCTCCTCCGATATTGATTTTTATTATTTATGGGTGTCAGAAACTAAACCTAAATGGTAACCCTTGTGTGTCACATTAGTCGCATACAAGCTTGTTGTATGCATACCCAATTACTTTGTTAATTCATGTCAAGTGTATCCCAATTCATACCTAAGTTAAGTAAGCTGGCTCATTTTTGACCTCAGTGAAACTTTAAACTGAAATCATATTCATGAATTATTGAATTAAAACTTATTAACCGTAATAAATATTTTACTATTCTTAGGTTACCATTTTTTAGATTTAGATAGACATAATGTTTATTTCTCCTTTCCCGTATAGAACAACCGGTAAGATAAATTAACTTATTATCGTTCGTCTTATCTAAGAAACATCTTAATATCTGTAGTACCTACACTTATACTATTGTTATATTATACCATAATATTAATTTACACGCTTGATCACTTTTTGTGTGCCAGATATTGATTTTCCACTTTCCTATGTTCGTTAGTATAAGATTGTGGCATTGGAAAAAGTCGACAGATCAAAGTGAAAATCTTCTTGGAGAAAGGTTACTTTCACATCGTCTGGTTTTAAGTAGTTGAGCAGCTGAATGTTATTCAATAATCCAATTTAATAATAAAAATCATTACAATAGTCATATGTATCATAAGTAGTATTAGACAGCTCTGTAATTTAAACTGATGTAAATACAGTGTCCCAGTACAGAACAGTTTGTAAATATTGTGTACACTATATAGTCGGTCGGATGTAGTGTACACCACAGGGACCACGCATGAAATTTCAAATATTATGGTTGTCTTCTGAAGATATATTTTTTCCTTTGCGATTGCAGGGGTGAAAAATCTTTTATGTCTCGTGATGTGTGGCATGGATAAAAGACCTGCAAAAACGTGAGTCTTGTATTTGTGTGGGGCTTCACGGGTTGTTGGTAGCGTTCTACTGCTTCTTTGTCTTTCATGTTATATAACATCTGAGTGCATAATGTAGTAATAGTATTCAGCATTTTAATGTAAAGTCTCTGTGTGGTTTCTTTTCCTATTTTGTACGTACCTCACTACCAGACCACCACACATGCCCGCATAATATCAACTTCTTTGTAATTCGGCATCGCCACGCCATAGAAGTATCTTCGACTGGTTGACATTACAAAGCTGTGCAATTTACATACGCTGTAATATATTTTTGGAATATTTTGGAGTAGTTTTTTATGCCTCTTCAAAGTATCGTTTTAGCATACGCATACGTTGTTACCAGATTTTCATCATAATAATTCACAAAACATTGAGGAGTACGTTCGTAAGTATAAGTACCCATTGTATATATTGAGAATTGTATGTAAGGTTGGGTAACGTATTCTGAAAATATAGTTTACTAATGACAATGACTATATAGAATTTGGTTGGTTGTTCCTTCTGTGATCTCGACTCCTAATTTCTATCTGTAGGAAAAAGCAAAGGCTGAGCACGTTCCTACGTGACATTTTGCGGATTTTCTTTTTAACAACTTTTGAGGACAAACTTTTCCACAGAGAGAACAAGAAATGAATCTAAGCTGATGGTTGATGGTGTGTGGGACTAAACTTTTCCAAGAAGAAAGTAACTTACAGACTATGAAGTGAAATTGTCTATACTGTATAGAAGACTCTGAAGACGGTAGTTGTATCAGAGGAAAAGTACTTTCAGTGAATTTTTTAAAAGGTTGCGTATTGTATATTGTATTGTAGTAATAATATGGAGGACATCCTACTATATATTGACATAACATTCCACGATTTTTGTTATATGCGTTAGACTTAAAATTTTTGCTCCCAAGGAACAAAGCTCTTTTACGGCAATGAGTCAGTCAAAGGTCAGCGAGCGTACAGGATGTCAATTGACTATGACGTCGACTAAATAGAACATAAAAGTTTAGCGAAACGACAAAAGAAATCAAAATATTCTTTCTATCAGATGATTTTATTAGAAACTAAAACTGTATGATAGACAGTATGGCAGTTGTGAGAAAGTCTGCAGCATTTATTTAAATGTTTCCTTACTTTTACTTTAGATACAACTTTTTTTATTTTGGTTTCATACTGTTTCAAGGCAAATGACGCATTTTACTATTTTTCTTGGATGTTTAGTGTTGTGGACATATTAAAACTTATTATTATTATAATTATTAACACTAATACTAAGTAGATGATTCTATGTCGATGTAGATGCTAAAATGTAGATGATTCTAGAACTATTGACAGTGGTGTATTTACTAACTTCAACTAATGATACTAAAGCCACTCTTAGCTATGCTTATTGTGGTAGAGTTCAATGAAGTTGGTGGAAGCAAAGAGATGCTTTATTGACGAAGGGAAATTACCAAATGTCGGTGTAGGGGAACCAGAAACCTTAGTAAAGTATATTTATTGAGGACATGAGGCATGATATTGGCAGGATGGCAGTGAATAGGTTGACAGGGAAGTAGGTCGTAAATTGTATTCAGAAAACGTCGTGTGTACTAACAATTTATCGAGATTGGATTTGTGCCTGACGTAATACATTCGTAACGGCCGATTGGACAGCCAGGAGATTGTATAATTTGGACTTTCACTAAGCTAGATTTTGTGACTATTGCATCACATTTGTGACTACAAGCAGATTACTCGATGTTTCATTTCATTACATTCACTTTCTTTGCCAATGTGTAACACAGAAGAGAAGAATAAAAGAGACGGCGAGTCAGCTTTCTCTTGTCAGATATCCGCCGTTGAGAAAAGTAATGTGGACAGTCGCCTTCATTCTTTTCATTTCATGCCAGCAAAGGCGAAAATTAGAAACGAAAAGTGTTCTGAACTCATTGTGACTTGTGTAATCTGAGATGCAGAATGTTTGTTGTGTGTCTCATGTCACGACTCATAGATTATACACTGATGTACAGGCAGGCAGTAGGGATGTGAGCAGTGGTGTATTTAGTAATGAGTTAATATAAAATGATGAGATGAGGACGGAGGGGTTGTAGTAAATAATGCTGAATTCGTGAATCCAGACATCTGTGTGCTTTGTGGTGGAAATCATCAGTCTTATGCCTCATTGTCTTGTCTCATTGTATAAGTGAAAGTAGTGAAAGTGTAGAATGAAACCTTTCTCTCAAAATTGTTTGCATTTGACATTTAGCTTGATCGCTTGTCATGTTACTTTCTTTTTGGGGAGTAGTCGTAAATAATGTATAATAATGAAAGACAACTCAAGTTGTATACACCTACATGCAACAATATTCATCTCATTTTTAAGTATCGCAAGATACTTTATGGGCATTGGCTGTATGTCCGTATGTCTGCCTGTATGTACGTACGATAAGTCAAGAAGGGTTTGAGATAATTGAGATACACCTCGAATAATGGCTTCAAACTTTATTTGAAAAATGAAGACCGCCAATGTTTGGAATAAGAGAAATGAACATTTATATTTTTAAATAAATGTATTCCGTGTAGTACTTCTACTGACAGTGTCACAGGTCACATGCTGATATCAGAGTTAATGTTACCGTGTCACAGTTCACAACCCATTTGGATTTTCTATGCGATACTTTCAACCGTTGAAATTAAATTGATTGTTTTGGACTTAACTTTTGGCATTACCAATTTCACATTTTTATGAGCTATTCGATGATTTCTCTAGAATGGAAAGTCTAGTTGACAACAACAGTGGGCAACTCAAACTCAGTTGACATCAAGTTGACATCAATAAACAAATAAATGTTAGGTAATGTATGTAATTGTGCATCTTGCGCTACTTTATTACATCCGTTTTGCAATGGTTTATTTATTTAATTCTTTATAATATTCGAAAAACAACCGGACATGTCCTTTTGTATAATCGTCAGTGTTATAAAATTGGAAAACTCAAATCTATGACAAAGTAATAATGAAAGTGGGTTTCGTCTTATGGTGCGTAGCGTTTAACCACATTGAGTTTAGGTACATATCGTTTTAGAATCGAGATAGAAAAATCGATGTGTTTGCAAATGTCACAAACCTTCAGTTGAAAATGAAACATTTGTGAACAGTGACAGCATAAATAAAAAACTTCCGTTCTACTTCTACACATTTATATTCAATAATAATTCTTCAAGTTACTGAGTGTTGTGAATGAAAAGGTGTTCGTTTTACAAAAAAGTTGTAGATTCAAAATTTAGCTGCTCTACAGGGAAAGTACATTTAAAAGAAAAACACCACGGCTTGCGATGATTTTACCAGTAGTTGGTGGAGGTGGCCTTCCATATGTTGGTCGTTGGGGTTTCTCGAGTCGTACGACCGAATGGGATTTTCATGTGCACTTAGAATTCAATGCGGAGTTGGTGGATGGAGCTCATTATTGTGCCTTTGAATTCTCAACCACCTCTTGTGACATTTACTCAAATTCGGGGTCACGTCGGATTTGTTTCAAACGTGAATATCCTCATTGTGATTGTTGTGCCCAAAGAGAAAAGCAATACCGAATCGAGAAGTTGTACTCTAGAAATAATGGCCTTATTTGGAATGGCTTGGCTTCTGAAGATGCGCTCAGAAATACGCTCGGGCAATAGGGTCCTCTAATAACAGCACACATATTCTTAATATGTTTGCTTGTCTCCGGATTATCGGAAGAAATACTTAATGTCTACTTGAATTACCTTAACTTCAAAAACTTTTGGATCAGCCGTGTGTACAAAAGGAGTTAGAGGAAAATGTATGTACCTCACCAAACCGTAACTGTTATACGACATGTAGATACTGACACTTGTATTTCATTTTGATAAATGAATCGATCGATCAATAGGGACAGAGGAAATTTTAAGATTAATATGGATGGGCTGGATGCATGTGGAGTTTACATCTCGTGTTTGTTTTGTTTGCCCTTCTTAACTTCTTCTTGGCCTTGTCTTGGTTTAGTTTGCTTTTCCTTATGTTATATTCCATGCTACACTTCTCTTCTTTGTTGAACGGATTTGTGGTTTAATGGCCTCCACTTTTATTACCATATTGGATTCTTGCCAATTGTCATTTTTGGCACACATGGCTTTTTCAGTAGTCCCTGCTTTGTAATAATAAAAATGATGGAACAGTTTAGTTCCTAGATTTTGAAGACTTGTTATAGCAATTTCGATTCACTTTAAGCCAACGCAACGAAAGAGTTACACAATCTTTTGTTTCGATCTTTTTAGATCTGAATACACCTCGAGCACTACAGATAAATCACAGGTTTTCACAGCTTTAAAGAACCTTTCATCCAATTCAGTGCCATAATGTACATTTCTTGCATGAAAGAGACTGGAGAATGTATAATAAATGAAACTCCACTTTTTGTTAATGGTTGCGAACAAATTTTTTAAAATGAAGCTTAAGTTTTACTAAGTGTCTTTATTGTAGTGTTTTACTAATTTGTATAAAAGCCTTTCCTTCCGCTTGGAGAAAGCGAAAGAAAGATCTATTTTCTACTTTCTCAAGGCAGTGGAATGAAAAGTTGTAAAAAATACTAAGTCCTTGTGCTATACCATTTTTTTCGCTAGAGGTTAGAGAACAGTCCAAAGTTAGGGTGTATAGAGTTGAACTGTATTCAAGTAGACCAGTAAAGATGGAAGACCCTATTGCCAGCGATACCATTAAAATTGTGATTGTAATTGCGATTCCCAGTGCAACGTTCATAATCACCAGAACAATCTTAATAGTGGCCATAGTAAGCAAACAGATCACAATGATCATGATAATGGAGAATGTCTCAATGGATCACCAAGAAGTGCTTGCCTGGCACAGCATCAAATCAGCTGTCATTGTGCCTGTTCCAGAGGATCTTCGACAGCGCAGCATGATGATCATGAGTTATCAATTGACGCTGACAGAGGTGACCGTTTGGTTATGTGTGACCTCGTTCTTGCAAATGCCAATCCTAACAAGGATGAAAATAAATTTCGAGAGCGAGAATGTAGTCTCGACAGCAACAGTGGAAATGCCCGACTTAGTAAACTTAATCGGAAACCGCGCCGAGGGCAAAGTGAAGGAGACCTTACTATTGAACAAGATCCATTGCCACCGCCACCTCCACCACCTCCTTCTGCTAAAAAACGTGCACTTAGTTATTCTAAAGCATATTATGACTGTGAAGCATTTTCTTGTCCATATGGCAAAGAAGAGCTTCGGTGTTTATGCCCTCCTACCCCTTGTTGTGAACTTCATGGGTATAGTGTACTTCCTGTTCGTGAACGAGGTAGGGAAAAGCAACGCGAAGGTTCAATGCCTCATCCCCCAACGCCAAATGTTACGTCAATGGGTTCCCAAGTACAACCACCACCCCCTCAGGGCATTTTACGCAATTCTATCACTAACAGCAATTCCGGAGCAGCGAGCACCACTAGTTCGACAAAAATGGTCGCTGTCACTACTACTCCGACTCATTTGTATTCAGAATACGCATACGAAAGACTTTCGCAGCAAAAATACTCAGCACCGTCCGATTTCAATGAACCGATTGAAAACACAGATAATTCTCAGATGCAGGCGGCATGTTGTCAATGTGATGATTTCTACTGGGCGCAGTATCAATTACATTCTTCAGCTACGGTGGGCGTACCAAATTTACAAACCATCAGTAGGGCTGTTGGTCCAAGTGGCAATGTTACGACGGAGTATAAAATACATTCAGACATTGAATATCGAAATCCTGATCCGTCAG
Source organism: Pogonognathellus flavescens (assembly GCA_019776165.1). Classification (NCBI taxonomy): domain Eukaryota; kingdom Metazoa; phylum Arthropoda; class Collembola; order Entomobryomorpha; family Tomoceridae; genus Pogonognathellus; species Pogonognathellus flavescens. The sequence continues at coordinate 58,838 of JABASD010000248.1, read as the reverse complement.
GTGAATATGAGATTAGCACTCAATCTAAAACAATTAAAACAAATAGTTTTAGCTATGGTAATTGCGAAACAATTCCTGCTTCCAGAATATCGGTGCCTATACAAAAGGACAATCATGTACAAAATAGTTCCTCAACTCAAACGACATTCTCCAATGCTCCAGGATATTCCAGCATTGTACAATGCAGTAGGAATATCAGTGAACAAGCGAGTGGTTCAGGTAAATTCAATTATTTTCAGTGTATTATTGTTTTCTCCGTTCTTGAAATTAGATGTACTTGTATGTTGCGAAAGATTCAGTTTCAGTTGTCCCGTCTGCAATCAATCTACACTTGATTTATCCTTCTCCTTTTACAACAAATACATTCCAGGAAGGGGAAAGGCAGGCGGTAATACAGTTAGCAGCTAACCAACAGTAAATAAAAAGAACATTCTTGGAACAGAGTTAGGGCTAACAATGAAATTGTGTTGAAACGGGAGAAACCTTTGATGTATTAATTGTATTTTATTGTGAGTGTATATATAGAGTTGCAAGTATATTGAATACAAATATGTACCTAAATACAATGTTAGCAAGAAAAAATCAGCTTGAATTCGAAATTGAAGTGTGGATGAAACAAGCGTGAATTGTTATTCTGGTTATGCGATTGTGTGTTTGAAGATACTTTCTTTCGGACTAGAACTTGTGTTTATTATTTCTGGCACTGAGTTATCGAATGAAAAGCGGTCGTGGGAGTTTGGGTTTATAAGAGTTACACGTACACTCTCTCTACAGGGCATCAAAACAAGCCTCCTCTGATCCGCTGAAAATGTAGTCATGTAAGGAGCTTAGTCATGTTACCCTGTATTGGAATGTGTAGCTTTCGCTGTCACTTGTGTGCTGGAATTCTTTAGACTTTCTTTCTTGAGTGGTGTATTTGTAAGACGGAGAAAGACGCTTTCACCATTCTGTACTGCAGTCGCTTTCTCTGAATGAGTTCAGCTGGCTCAGCCGAAGAATAATAATGGGCACTTTGTACATTGTGGAAAATATTTAGTGTAGTAGTATAACTTATACGTACGTAGTACCTATGTACCCTAATAGTAGTCGTCTAGATGTATCGAAAAGTTAAGGTTGATGTAAAAATTATGTTACTGCTACTCAAAGTGGGGTGGGTTAGCCGTTAGGTCACCACTCCCCATAGAATTCCTATAGCTTTGGAGATTAAGCTCGGTATTTTATAGCATCCTCTTTCGTTTCATATTCTTTCGTGCATCAATTTATGTTCAAGCTATATGCAACAACAACGCAAGCACACGCAGTTGAACACAGTTAAACTGATACTTCCATTTTGTGTAGTACAATATTTTTCGGCTATTAGGCAAGTAAAGCAGTTTAACTGGCTATAAGTTGTTGGAGAGTTAGCAGAACATAAAAATAACAACTTGGATCCAAATGAATCAGAAATATTGTACGATATGTGTGGTCATTGAATTTGACAAATATTCATCTCTTTCTCAACTGCAGCCCTCTGTTTTACTTTATGAAGGGCAAGACAACGGTATAAAAACTGAAACGGAATTTACGTTGACTTGACGCGATTGAATTAAATGTATAACAGAGTGAGAATCTTTTCAAATGTTTATCAAAATGTATATTGATACTTATACTATATTATATAGGAGTTATATTGTTGAAATGAAAGTAGATTTTAACTGGAATTATTATGGCTGCCCTCATTTGAAATAGCTAGTAGAATAATGATACCTGGGTACTATCGACTGTATCTACTACCACGACTACTGCGGGTACTAGTACTGCCTATCCTGGATTTTTGGCATATCGGTAAAATGTTTATTCTATAGTAAAACACTCAGAAATTCATGTACAGCAAACTGAAACTTTGAAGAATAACAGAAAGATTCCTCTATAGAGATGCCTTACCCACCCGTATTATTGCTTTGGAGGTATTAGAGACCACAGAGTGCGGTGAACGAGAGAGCTGAACTTCAGCGTATGGTTAATATTTAATTTTCCGTTTACACCACACCTTTCTATTTTTGAGAGTATCTGGACTTTGGCAATTTGAGTTTATAGTTAGTAGTTTAAATGAAGTAGCTTTAAGGAATGAAATATATACTGCGGGCAAGCGCCGACAAATTATGTAAGTTAATGGTCTTGAACACTGATGGACAACTTAAGAGGAAAGATGAATAACAAACGCTTAAAGTGGAATAACTGATGTTATTAGAACCTCGTGAACCTCCTGAGCAGTCCGTGTGATGATTAGATTTGTTTCTAGTATACATAGCCTGAGTGAATTCGTCATGTACACTTTAAAATTAAATAACTCGAAACTCGCTGAGTGCCTCACTTGATGGCTGTAAACTGTAATGAGTTCTGAAGCAAGTAAAGTCAGAAGTCAGGAAAGTCATTTTCGTGTTTCTGTACTCATACACTTTTCTGACTTGTGACTTCTGAGAGTGTTCATCAAGATGATGGCCTTTAATTACTTGATCCCAAGCATGGACGTAATGACTCCAAACTTGTCGTTATTGTCTTTTATTAGTGTTATGTTATGGCTCCCTGTACTGTTGTGCTTTTCAACAGCTTGAGACGTACATGAGACAGATAATAAATGCTACCTAACCTACCTATATATAAATATTAAATTTATATTTGGGCAGTCATTCCGTATTTAAAGCTTACGTTAGGTGAGCAATTAAATTGGTAATGTTCATTAACAATTCATTATTGTTTTAAGTAAGTGCACTTCACATTTCCCTTGGGACACAAATGTTTTTGAAAGAAGTGCGTATAAATAAATGCAATTCGGTATTTTTGTATTGATGAATTGAATTAATAGTAAACTTAAAATTTACAAAAATAATTGGTATTATCTAATGTGTAATTAATTCCTTTCCCTTGAAGTAGTATCGATCTTGATCTTCAAGTAAAACAAAAAAATCATGTTTTGTACGTACACATTCATTTGTTTGAACTTCGACTATTAAATGTACAATGTAATGTAGTATATTTGGGTAGGTAAAGTAAAAAAAGTCGCTACAAGAGTTGTATTGTAAATCCAAGTTTGTAAGTAATCTCTAAATCTCTTTCTTCTCTAAGTAATCATTTTTCGCAAGCTGTTGTTAATCTCAAGGTAAATGGATGTTGTTTTTACCATGCTATATTTTGTACCTTGATTCAGATATCCAAGAATTTTACGAGTTGACACTGTTGGATGATACGAAGAGTGTCCAAGAAAAAACTCAAGAGACCATCCGCATTGCGACCAAATGGGAGGGATCCGATGGACCGATTGCTCTACTTAACACCTCACAACCACAGGTACATATCTCATAATGACATTAACCATGCTGATGCTATATGCTACTGTACTATGTACAGTACACTTGAATATACATAGTATAAGACTATTGTATCTATAGGGAGTGTTTAGATATTTATTTGTTTCTTTTGTACAAAAAAGCATGACACATCCGTCCGAATGTGGTGCAGTATATTTGCAATAATCTACATAGTAATCAATTTAGACTTCAGCTTATTGTTAGTTAAAATACGAAACAAAATGTTAAAGAAGAGAGATCTTCACAGTCTTCAGAAGCAAGAAGTGTGTCACGTAAAATTGAAAGGAAGAGATTTGAATTCTCTGTTTACACTCGTTTGTTTCTTTTGTGAATGTGGATAATTCCAATCCTATAATAAATTATATTTTAAATTCCTACCCTGCTACTTTGATGCCCTAATATGATCGTAGAGACTTGTGTGTATAGGAAGGAAGACTAACGAGAGACTTCTATCCTGCCACTTTATAATTTCTGTCGTAGTTGAAAAGTCTTCCTTTGGCAGTTTAGGGATTACGGATTATAAATGTATTTAGTTGTATTAATGTACTCCGTATACCGTATAATAATCTGTCTTTTATTCATATACTATAACTGAAGCAGCGATGTATCTATTAATTCAATTGAAGATTGCAGAAAGACTCAATAATCTTTTATATCGACATGATTAGTACTTGATTCGTAATTTCACTTACTAAGTAATTGAAGTAGGTTATTATTACGTTATTAGTATTTTAGTAGAATCTAACGTAACTATAATTGAATGAAGGTTATATGTAGGTAATTGTCATGCGATGTAGTAGTCTCTGCATTCAACATTTAGAATCTTTTATCTCCATTATTATTGTGAGCTTCGCAATTCCGTAGCTACTGCCACAGCTCCAATTTCCATGACTCAATTCGTACTGGCAGGGCAGTCAGCATTAATTCAAATTATATTTTACTTTGCAATAAACGTTGCGTAATGTAATGTAAGAGTAGGAAGCAGCAGTACGGGCAGGGTTGTACTACAGTATGAATAAGTAGTGCAGAGCAAAGAAATGTGAAAACTTGACTCATTCTTCTAACTCACTCCAAGCACGATGCTGCATGTATTCTGTAAGCTGCTATTAAGTTATAAGACAGTTAAGATTGCTTCTGACTGAATATACTTGTAACACTTTTTGCTGTTGGCGAAGCGTGCTTCAGATTTAAGAACGTATCAATGTGTATAACGCAAAACTGTAGAAAGCTAAGGAGGTTTAATGAAAAGACTTCAGACTCTGAAATGCATACATTAACAAGGAACAAGCTAGGACAACCGTGAACCAAGGCAATACGCAGATTTCGTATCCGATGTGTCATCATTCCTAATCCGTCCTCTTCCTTCACTAGGGAACATCCGAAAATCTTATTTCGTATTAGGGGGTCCAAATTATGTCGCCGAGTCGTACAATCACATGCGTAAATATGCTATTCTGGCCAGTTATTTTTTAATCGATTTAGACAAGAACTGCTATAAACCTTAAAAATTCAGTTCATAAAGGAACCGATTCCCTGGTTCTTTTTGTACTTCATCTTTGAATGCGACGACCTTTCTTTCACACACGACGCGAGCACATCCAAGCGTAAACGTAATTAAATGTTATGTATTAATAAACACACATACTATACCAGGAAAACTTTCTAAATTGTTAATCAGTTTGTTAACTCTGTCAGTGAGGACGACTTCTTACGTGTAAATGAAAGAAAGTTTGCAATTTTAACCCTTTTAACACAACTTAACCTTTTCATGTTTGGGAGCACATCATCAAATTTTACATGAAATATATATTTCATTACTATCGGGCTGCAAGTTTATTAATGTACTGGGAAATGAACTTCAATGGGGCTGTATATTTTGCCAAAGTTTTCCTTCACTGAATCGCTTAAATAAAATAAACAACTCATGGAGCTTTTCTCACGAGATTATCTGAGTGGAAAGCTCATCATGCTACTCCGATCTGCCAGATATAGTAAAGTAAAAGTTAGGACGTTACTGCCCTTTTCATGTTTACCTTCTTCGAATAAAGTTCCTGCCTGCTGCTACTGTTTGTTGGGATTGCTGAACAATCAACTCAGAACTCACAATCAGTCAACTGGCCAGTCTCAGCAAAGCAAGCCAGTCAGCAGTTGCTTTCAAACTATTTTATAGAATTACTGCGAATTGAATTGATCTAAAAGAAAGAGTGAGATTGTGAATTCTGCTTGGGTCCTGGAATATGTACACTCACAATAACGTCAGTGTATCGGTTCACGATGATTTATTCCACATTTCGACAGCCACAGTCTACATTTTCTACTTACGGCTAACATAACTATCCACTTTCTCATTATTTGCAAGAAGTTGCTAACATGTCCTGGATGCTTCCTCTTATATAGTTGCGGTTATAGTCTATAAGTTAGCTATAAATCCAATCATTTTCATGTGTCGTTGATAAGGGCATGCAACACAGAGATGAGAAAAAACGTCCTTTTAGTAAGATTTTTCCAAAAAGCGTGACACATTACACATAAGAGAGAAAGTGTTTTATACTACTATCTCTCAACTTCTCAACACTTCTATTCTCTCCATCCGGCACCCCCTTCTAATAAAAATTATGATGAAAATGATGGTGCGGGAAAATAAGTACATGAAGCTATTTATTATCAGATTTATTTCCCATTAAACTAATAGCATTAATGTCTATTTCTTTGACTGGAAATAAGGGTCGATATTTACGTGCTTACTGTATTATAGAGACAAAAATATTTCATATAATTGATGCAATGAAAATATTAATATTAATTAGTATTCTATGTATTACTTAATAACTTAATGCTAGTCTCCGTAGATTAGATTTAGTTGTCAATCAGTCACTTAATTGTCAAGCTGGGGAGGCGGAGGGGGTACCCGTTTCTAACCACTTTCAACCACCGCGATTCTTGTCAGTTCCCATACTTCCCTCGCTACCTCTAAAAATAACTTGGTCAATTTTTCTTTTCTCTATCTGAGACAAGCCAAAACCAGTCTCTTTTTGTATTTAGTGAAGGAAGAGCAGAGCTGTGCCACCATTAAATTGTAACTCACTTGCCCGTTGTTAACTCTTGTATCTTTCTATTGCTATAAAGCTGAGTTAAAGTAATAAATATTATTACGTTTAGTTCAACGAGGTGCATAATGGTTGGTGTCACAAGTGAAGTTTGTGGTTCTGTAAAATTCAAATCCCAGTTATATAAAGGGTCGTCCACATGGTCAGGAATATCAGTAGATGTAATTGTAAAATTAATGTCTAAAACGAAAGTAAAGTGGGAAAGACAATATTATTATGGCGTAATTTAATATTTACTTGATTAGACGAAATGATTGACTGGGTATCGATTGTGAGACATTCAGGTCAACGATTCTCTTCTTATGTGAATAGTGTACCAGAAAAAGTTCGCAGAAAGCGAAGGAAAAGAAATTTAGAACAGCAACTACTATTAAAACAACAAGAGCAGCAGCCACAAACGTCTATTCAAGGATTGCCTAAAGTATCTCAGAAAGATAATAAAGAAATCGCCGGAATAAATGAAGATCCGACGAGCGTATCTTTTGTAACCACTGAGAGGAAGGGTGGTCATTGTAGATGTGTCAGTTCGCAAATATTCCCCGTAGGGAATCGATCCGACCATGACTTAGACTTATCTACAACCAGCAGTTCGGTTGTGCTTGGCTCCTCCGCTCCAACTTTTTCCTCTTCTTTTTTGGCTACTAACAACATTCATATTTATGCTAGTGGTAGTTGCAGTAGTAATTGTATCGGTTCAGAGTCATCCCTAGAATCTTGCTCAACCATATTTCGTCGTAATTCACTCTGTGAGATTCATGGCGGAAATGTAAGTTGTAGTTTCTATCTCATATAGAATTTTATAGTCCTATCATTGCCAGAATGCAGGATAATGCTGCTTACACCATTCTGTATTCATTCCTAATATTCGTTTATTATGATAATTTGATATAATAATGAAGTGAAACTTCATGCTCTAGTGCACGATATTTTTACGTCCCATGTACATCTACACCTCTTTTTCTCTCTACACTCACTTTGATGTAGACTCAAATACACTTTTTGTGTTGCTCAAACTCTCAAACATCCTTCAACGAGTTTCCTTTAGTGAACTCGAATAGTACAGGGTGTTTTTTAAGTCCTTGTTGTAAGTTTTTCATAAAGTTAAGTACCTAGCCGAAAGTCCCTCTTATGAAAAGGGATTTGCAGTTGGCACTACTATGTTAAAAAGAGACTATACGTGCTATGTTTAATGCCTACTTAATTACCCCACTTCCATGGTATGGCGAGGAATAAAGAAGGAACCGATTTGCTCTTCACTCCTTTTTCATTCTCTTTTCCCTCATAATTCTTCTTAGGCGGAATAAATTGTAAAATCTGAAATTTTTAATATTTTCTGCTATTGAAAACAGAAAACTGGAATTTTGTAATATTGTTTACTATGATATTAACTTTCACAATATTGTTAGTAGACATCCAATGAAAATGGTTGTCACAGTCTCATTTCGTATAATATTATGTTCATCTCAACCGAAACCGAACCGCAACTTTCAGCAGTTGCTGCATACTGGTTCAAGAGATAAACTTGGAAGGACTAAAAAAACACTCTGTATATACAATATTGTTCAATATGTAAATAGTTATTATTATTGTTTGAGAGTACATTATATGCGTTAATGTTACATTCAGTATGTATCAGAGTAACTCTCTCTCAATTACTTACGCCAATTCATTATATTGTACTTACTTTTAATCAGAAAGTTATTTCTTCATATAGAAAAGTTGTACCTACTAATTATAAGAATGCATAGAATGATGTGTTTGTATTTTTATTCAGTGTCAACTTCAGAAAGTGAATTTGATTCATTCAAGTCATCGTATCCCAAACTTATCCCTAATACCCTAATCCCTACCTAATATAATATCAAAATGTATACACGATGAATAATAATTGGAACATTGCTCTCTACACTCAATGAAGACATGAAATGTTAATGCAGCCCTTGCATTACAGACCTCCCTATCTTAACTACTTTTAAAATTGTTCGAATTTCAAAGGAGATCTTTTGTTGAATACTATGTAGATTATATCTTATTCTGTACATGATGCCTGTGGTATTGTTGGTATTCTGTAAGTAATGGTTTGTGTAAGCTTCTAGAGCAGAACGCGAGTTTTTAAACAGCGTAAATAATAGGATTACACGAGCTGTCCAACATTACTTCGGTTTTAATGCTTCTTTCCACTACCTGATTTTTATCCTTAGAAAATATACGGAGATGAAAATGTGGGACTACCCAGCATGGATCTGGGAACGAAAGATAGACAACAACAACAACTTCAATATCAACCACATGTGGTTGAAATGGTGGATGCAAGTATTGGTGGAGTTCCTCCTCCTAGGTCTCCCTTCACTCATCACAACGTCATGATGACCGCCTCTCATGCTCCTCATCATAATGGCAAAGATGCGCCAAGAAGTCCAAAGGTTTGTTGTCATTTTATTTCCTAATATTATTATAACGTTCCATCGTATAAGCACGCCTAAACTTTTCATCACAAATCTCAAGAAAATTTTCTGGTTAGGGCAGTAGTTAGTTTAGTGGTAGTAACATAATAATAAGCTTAATAAAGGCAACCCAGCTCTGGCTTACAACAATAGTGAACAGTAGTGAACATAAATATTTTACAGTAGTACCGTAAACAGTAAATGGCCGTACTGAGAGGGAGAAAGTGTGAACCATGTGTGCTTATTATTAGTTAGATGTGTACTTTTAGTTTCCACATACCTTCATTTTCGTACAAGTTAACTCGTACATTATATCTGGAGAAATGAACTTTTTAAGAACTGAAAGTAACTAACTGCAGTCATAGGACCAACTTTCGTTTATTATTATTTAATTTGAATTTATGTATTTGACGATTTTTAACTGCTAGCTGATACTGATAGTCTTTACACCAATAATTCAGTCTTTTTAAAAGTATCACTGTTTTGTAAACTGGAGCCGTACATTGATTGTCATTTTGTATTAATAGTATAAACAACCACTTTTGTACATACTATCTGCAATTTTGTTGTTTGGACAAATAAGAAAACAGTGTTTGGTGAAAGTAAGGGATTGTTACATGAATTAGTAAATATTTGGGAATTTTTGTAAGTTTCTGAAGTTTCACATTTTCCAAACAACTTTCTTCATAATTATCACGCTTTACTAATGGAATGAAAATAGGATCTATGCGTATACGGTCTGGAGACAAAAAGGGGAATTAAGTAGGCGTGTTACTCTATTTGGGGCAGCCTCTTTCAACCATTTAATTCAACATTTCCATGTACTTCGCTGCATCCTTTCATACGTTGGTTTGGTTGCGTAAGATATGAATTAAAAAGTTGTTATGGAAAAAGTTTGTGAGTACTGTGAAACATTTGTGATTGAATTCTAATTCTTTTATACCCTAACTCCACCGCATATACTTAATCTGTCTAATACGGTTTTTTCAAACACCGAAATGCAGACACCACCCCTTCGGCATGCATACAAAACGAATATAGTGGAGTTCCTGAATTCGGAAGTTGGTATTGTGTAGTTCATGCGACTATGTTAAAGCCTAAATTAATAATTACTCTCATGAATCAATAAAAAATCGCCCTCAGCTTATGAATCTCCACTAGATTTTATCGTCTTGAACGTTATTCCACTATGATGGCTTTAGATATAGGTAGTACATAATAATCATAGCTCAGCGGAGCAATTATTACATCGTTTTTGAGTAAAAAGTCCTTTCACTTGCAAAAGTTTGAATGGAAAATATATTTCTTTATCTGCTGTCTGACAGCAATGGCATAATACAGACATGCATTGGATTCGGATCTCTCGACTGACGACTGTGTAACAGTTCTTTAGGCTTTTTAGTACTTGTTGTAGCTGGAAGGGATGCTGAACGGTAGTTTCAAATAGAAATATTCACGACGAAAGTTAAACAGTTGGGAATGTGAATACGAAGTACAAACAAAACATTGTATGTGCTAAAAGACAATACTGCTGCTGCCTAAAGCAGATTTTACGAGCAGACAGCAAAGCTATTATTTGGCTGCTGCGATTCTCACCATATAGTAAATGTGGTACACTTGGGAATTGGGGCTTTTACTACGTTTGCTGGAGGATCCTCATTAAGTTGATATTACGAAGTCTACACCTAAAAATGAAATACCTATTTTACTGTAATAGTTGATCATGCATTTTCATTCCGTCATGCGTATACTCCCTGAAATTGAGCGTAGTAGTAAAGTAGGTAGACTGTCGTAGTACACTCCTCTGATGGTAGTACACCCTCGCCTCCCTCCTCACTTCCCTGTATGTCTTGCTGAAGAAAGTTGTTATATATACGAAGGAGGAATGATGTAAGAGTAAGAACGGAATAGCTGTGTGTAGAAAGAAAGCTATAATATATCTCGTCGGCGGAGTTGTGTGTATCTTGCTATTCAGAGCTTTTTACTCGGTATTGATTCCCCAGTTATCTCATATGCAATGCACATGCCAGAGTCCACGTCCACCGCCACACTCACGCAGAGCAGGCCAAAAGACGTGTGTATTATTTGCAACTTTGAGTCTGTTCTGTGTGGAATGTCTGTTCTCTGTGGTATAAAATATAGAGAGACAGAGAAAAGGATGTCATGTCACACTAAGCAACCCAGTCAGGCTTCAAAGTAAAACGAACTGTGTGGTCTGTTCTCTTCACACACAGAAGATTCCAGCTTTGTCGCTAATTAAATTATGCAGCAATGCAATGAAAGCAATCAATTGAATATCGATCCGTGTTAGATTGGAACGCTCGTACGGCATAGCAGGATCATGTACACACAACACAACTTACGTACGTGGATATCCGTGAATGAATAAAATAGTAACGAACGAAATGCCTGCTCTGATTACTTGAATTGAACAGTCCTACCTACCTACTTCATTTTATCCAATTCCATTGCTTTCATTATTGTAATGACAGGGCATTACGCAATTTTGAAAGAAATTTTACAAAGGCATTTTATTTAGTATTTATGTATCAGTTGAATGAGTTCTACTTTGTAAATTGACAATTCCAGCAGTTGGCTATATAGAAAGCATAGCATTTTCATTAAAAGGCTTGTATTACTTTCTCTGTTATAAAGGGGACTTTCATTCGTCAGGTTTCCATCCGTAGGTTGGTCTTTGTGCATTAAAATAATTTCTACTTTCACTGTAGGGTTTACTGAAGTTGAAAAATAGGACATTATGTTAAGGAGACAGCATGTACTGCAGAAACTAATGAATGTTTTTGTCGCAATTGCTTGGAGCTTTGTATTGTTATCATTTGTAATATAATGACGCAACAAAACAAAACACACAAGAATTGTTCCTTATGTTTGCTTGTTACGGGTAATTGAAAGGCAAAATGATTCACGTTCACATAGATTTGTTTACTATTACTATTCGTTGTTGCAGTCATAATGTGTAGCAGACCAATCTGATCAGTGTTGTACTTTGCAAACAACAAGAAAAAGTTTATTAAAAAAGTTACATTAGAGTTGTGCTGAAAATACAGTATGATGACAAAACTAACCTATTATAAATCTGAGTAGGTGGCTGTATTTCAATTGAAAATGTCGTATTCGTCTCTGCCTCCAGGTTTAGACAAGAATGCTGAATTTTTTATGCATAGGAAAATTGAAATGGAAATAGGGGTTTTAGAATATTCAATGTAATGCATGTCATAGCATGCATAAAATGATTCTTTACGATTGAGAAAATTGCGATTAAGTTTGTATACAAGATGCTAGTCTTGGTACATATATACACAGTACTATGATTATAACTATAGTACAATGGTGTAGTTGTGTATTGCGTATAAAAATTAAACGACAATGTACCTGTATAAATATAAATGTGTGTAACTTGTGCAGACCTACCATTCGCATTCATTCGAGTTAAGGAAATGCATGATTTAATTTGTTGCTGCACGCTGCAGTATTAATAATATACTGCCTGAGGAGTCCTACGACTTCCTTGCGAGCTAACATGTTATAAGTGAATAATTTATTAAAGTGTTTTGTATTAAATTGGAATGTGCTTTCTTTAGTTAAGGGGAAAGTCTAATGGAATTTGTTGTAGCCGTGTTTTCCCATCTAAGTTTTAATCAATCAGTGCTGCACATACATTTTTTAGAGGCGCCCTTAAATTTCAATAGGATAGGTAGTGTATAAAATGGGTTGATGGGTGGGTCCCTTAAAAAAGGGATTTTAACCTCCTATGTGGAAATGGGGTCGGGGTTCGGAGAAAGCATTATTGGGTATGCAAAGTTTGGTAGCGCCTTTAATGTTAATGTTTAATGTAACCAGCCAAAAAGAGGCAGTCTAGGGTCGATACGATAGTATCCGTGTGGCAGTTAAATAATTATACAATAGTCAGCATACGAGATATATCGTGAATTTGATGTGTGTATGTGTGTAGTTATATGCATACGAGACTTTCGTGAAAGCTGTCTTTCTGCATATACAGTTTCTGTACTGCACTGCATCTGGCTTGGCTAACAATAAGTTAGGTTGGGTTTTATTCGCGTAGTCCGATTCAGACTGGTAGTTTCAATGGTTTACATTTAGTGTACTTTGTAAGCAATGCATCTTTATTCGTTTCGTTACAATATACGTTTACGTTCCATTGCATTTGGTTCTGGCATGACTGTGAGACTTGACTTACGTTACGTTTTACCCAATGTTGCTAGAGCAACGAAAGTTGCTCGAGAAACATTGGTTTTACCTGTCCTTTTTGTGTGTTTCTAGTTGCTACTATAAGTGAACTGGCTTAACTGCAATGCCTGTTTGCGTTGACTATAGTTTCTGTGTTGTATTAGACTAAGGAACTAAACTCTGTGTGAGTGTTCTGTTGTTTCTCTACATATGCATGACGCTTAATAAAATACTTTGTACGTTAGAAAGGTATTGTCTTTACTTGGCTGTAGTTTAGTTTACAATACTTCACCTCTGCTGTTATGTTACATTTACTATTTTCAGCTCACTGAACTGAACCTGGTTTAGTTGAGTTTTAGTCATTTTGTTCTTTTCGCTTCAGTGAGGCTACTTCAATCCAATTCACATATTGTTCCGAAGTTGTAGTTGACTAGCTTTCAGTTGAGTTACAACATCGTATAGCAGTGTAGTGTCAGGGTCAGTCACCGTCAGTTTTCTCTAAAATGGGATTCTGAACAAAGACAGTTAGACGTAGACAGTCTGTTGTTGTTTGTAGCAGAACTCTTCGTTTTTTCTTTTATTACTTTCACTTCGGTTCACTTCAGTTTTCTCTCTTTTCCACTACTTTCTTCATTAATAAATAACGCTTCATAGATTTTGTATACGCTACACATGTTTATGTTGTCAAGTCGTCAAAAAGAAAATCTCTCGAGGAAGAGGGGAAGATTAGTATTTGACAAGTGAAATAATTATTTGGATATCCGATGTAGTAAAATTCATATGACTGAGATTACCGAATAAAAGGGAATTAGTAACACAACAGTTTGTGAGTGATATAGTGATTTCGTGTGGAAACTATGAGTTTGTGGAATGTGAGAAGCAAAAAGTGAGTTTCTCATATTATAGTCAGTTTATACTGATTGATGGTATACTTCCTCTATACTGATGGCATTACAATCGGGTTATCAAATTCTTCTTAGCAATGGAGATATTTCTTACAACGATGGTGATTAATTAAGACATTTACAAAATGTGCTCAATTTGCCTTCGTCGTTTGGACAATCATTACAAAGATTACTGGTTTATGCGTAAACGAAAGCGGAAAAATGTTCGCTTTGCAAAGAGTATCGATATTATATCCCTTTCTGCGGTTAATTCTGAAGTTTCCTCTGAGGTTGGTTATTGATAAATATTTACGTGTCTAGTTTTATAACAATATCTTCGGTTTCCTTTGTTTATACTACACTAAGCTGTTCTGTTCTTGTTAGTTATTTATGAATATTTGTTTTACTTTTTTATAACCATTGTCTATTTTTAATTTAATTTTTCTTTTGCAATTCCAGGTTGTATCTGGTGGCGACAACTGGAGACTCGGAGAACTAGATTCAAGTGGTGGGGGTGGGTTTTCACCTGTTGGTTTTTCATCTCCGGAAATTAAACATGTAAGATTAAGTGATTATTGACATTGTATTGATTAATTCCATGTAAAGTTATTCATAGCCACGTTTACAACGGTATGCAGTGAAAGGGAATGTTGATCCAACTTTCCCTTTAACGGTATAAATGGAAACATTGAAAATTACAATTTACATAAGCCTAAGGCCTTGTGTGGGAGTCAGCTATATTTTATACGTTCCACAACCGGAATGTACGAATGTTATTTCATTCCATTTAACAAAAGGGAAAGTCCTAAGATCACTTAGGTACTAATGCAGGATTTTACTATCTTGCTTTCTCTGCGCGTAGAGCTTGCATGACGACAATGGAATGACAAGATATCTTTTGTTCTGATGGTAGGCAATTAGTTATCGCAGGAAAGAGATTTGGTGAAAGCACCACATCTTTTGCTTTCTCCGCTTTCCTTATGAAGTTACAGAAAAGAATAGATCCTGCGGTGGTTTAAAAATACAATTCAAATTTGAATTTTATCTGATTGCACTGGCACTCTGAGAAAGTTTTGCTGTTTCTCTGTCATTGTTGTTATGAACATTGTTTACATTATGTTCAAGACTTTTTGTCGGAGAAAATGTGCTTTCCCTTCTTTGAATAGAAAACTTTCACTGGGTAGGTATAGGTAGCTATATTTATGTGATGATGATACAGTATAACAAAGCGACATTGTTTGGGTGGGATTTTTTTCTGAGTGTCGGGTGTTGCATTATCTGAACCCGAATTTTCATTTCAAGAAGAAAAACGGGTCTTGTTTTGTGTGAGCGTTGGTTATTATTATTGGCGATCATTAATCAGTGGGATGTCTAGCTATATTTTTTTATTTTTAGTACTCATAAAATATCGCACTGATCGTTTTGTTTTAACGCCTTTATTTTGCTGGATAGTCAAATGGAGATGAGGACTGGGTGTATGAAGAAATCATCCTAGAACGAGGCAGCTCCGGTCTTGGCTTTAGTATTGCAGGCGGTACAGATAATCCTCATGTAGATGAAGACCCTTCCATTTACATTACCAAATTGATTCCAGGTAATTGCTTCTTCTTTAATGACTTGAATGTAATATATTTATGGGTACACTCAAAATACTCTTTGTATACTAAAACATGATGCCATAAACATTGCCTAAACAAATACCATTCACGCAATGTTGATATAAGGGTAAATAGAACTGATATTGTAGTTTTAATAATATAGAAAATTAGTTGAATGGCCACTATAATGCCTGGCTTAGGCTTAGTTGATGGTAACATTATTTTTATTTCTCTGTTTCGAATTGTTTGAAAGAATTATAAGATTTTTTTTACTCCAAAAATTATGGCGATGAATTTGAGGAAATTCTCGCTGAAGTGGCTAATTTGTATGTAGCTGAATAATTGTGTTATATAGTACTACTCTCAGTTTCCGGAACTTACAGCCTAAAATATTAGAATACGATCGAAGGTAGACTTTCTATGCCTATTAATTAGGTATAAGATGTAGACGATGTAATGTTCAATCAGAACGAGACGAAAGGAAACGTTCAGGAAATGAAGTTAATTTGAAGATATATTAGGCGTATCGTATATATACACATCACTCGGAATGCAAAGTATTGCCGGAATCGTCTAAAAATGAGAAGGTTTGGTAGGATATTTGGGTGGTAATAAAATGTAGGCATGTTAAACTGCGTTTACTTTTATGGGGCATATTAAACAGGTGGAGCAGCAGCTACAGATGGAAGACTCCGAATAGGAGATGTGATTATGCGGGTCAATAATACGTCGGTCGTGGACGTAGCTCACGCCTCTGCTGTTGATGCACTCAAACGAGCTGGAAGTACTGTCCGATTGGTAAATTCTTTTTTTGTGTTTGTTTTACATGAGATTTTAGAAAGCATAGTAAAGCTATATCTCATCAAGAGCCGAGCCAAGGGTGATTATAACAAATGGTAGGGTTCTCGAGTTAGCAAACGGTTGTGCACCGGGAATCGGAAAGAGAAAAGGCAGAAAAAATTAATGGCTTCAGGAAAGTGTGAAAGCTGTTACGTGTTAGCATAACAGGTGCTGAAGCAGTATTAAGAGAGTGAGACAAAAATGTTGAGCTGCAGAACGCTTTTTACATAAATTTCATCGTATAACGAATGAATGAAAACTATTTCTTATTTTCTCCACGTAGCTCTATATATTTGGTTTTTCATCCTTTTAATAATACATACTCTGTATAGAACATTAAAATGTATAACAAATACTTAGGCGAAATCGGCTTTCCTGATTTCTGATCGGATTGCCTTTGTTTCGTTTCAGAATTTTTTAAGTAGCCAACTTTCATGCAGTTGGATTATATCATGCTATCTATTTAACCTTTTTAATTCCTTCCGACATGTTTTCATGTGTATCATGTAAGATGATCTTACTGCAGCACGATTTTACTTATCTTGTAAGCTGTACAAAAATGTATTGATTCTCTACACAAACCTTTATTCAACATGCAATACAGTAACAAATTAAGTAGACTAAAAAGTGACAGTATCTGTTAAATGTATTAATATATAGGTGCTACTCGTATATTTTTAGTCCCTTCGCATCGTTCTGTGTAGTTAAGTAATCCAACTCGGGCTATCGGCTATTTAGTCTTGCATTGTACCTTGCAGGCAGTATCAATGTCATAACTTACATAGTACGATTTAACTTAAAACATAACTTAAACTGTTACTTTTGTTACAGC
This sequence comes from Pogonognathellus flavescens, assembly GCA_019776165.1. NCBI lineage: Eukaryota > Metazoa > Arthropoda > Collembola > Entomobryomorpha > Tomoceridae > Pogonognathellus > Pogonognathellus flavescens. Next base: position 41,577 of record JABASD010000248.1, on the reverse strand, counting down.
ATGTTCGACGAAAGGGTCAAGAGCTGGGACCTCGTACGATGGAGCTGGAGCTTTTGAAGGGCAATAAAGGCTTAGGTTTCAGCATAGCTGGAGGAATAGGCAATCAACACATACCGGGTGACAATGGAATCTACATTACCAAAATTTCAGAGGGTGGTGCTGCTTTTGCGGATGGTCGTTTAGCGGTTGGAGACAAATTGGTCGCTGTGAGAAACACTCCTGTAAGTCTGTCTGATTGATATCCTCAATTTCAATGGCAATAATAATTGGAGTTGGAAAAATTGCCTATTCGAGAGACTGTTTGTTTAAGACAGATTTTTTAACTTTATGTTTCAATTTTTATGCATACATAGACAGGAGAAAAAAATCTTGAGAATGTAACTCACGAAGATGCTGTAGCAACTTTAAAAGCTACTGAAAACCGAGTGATTCTTCTAGTGACAAAGCCAGATCCTCTATCGTTGAATATGTCGGGTCAAATGTTAGTTGAATCGAGAACACCTCCTCCAATACAATCAGCTCATCAACAACAATCAGATTTTAAACGAATGGCCACACCTCCACCACCAAAACCTTTAACGCCGACTCCAACACCTCCTATGATGATATCTTCTGCGACTAGCGACGATAGAATAGGGTTGTCTGTTAGTGGATCTACAACCGGAAGTCAGAGTCGCACGTCTGTGGCAAGTGGCAGTGGACACACTCCAAGAGCCTTAAGTGATGATGAAATCAGTGGCGGAAGGGACGCTCGAAGTGTCACTTTGATGAAAGGACAGACCGGTCTTGGATTCAATATTGTGGGCGGAGAGGATAGTGAAGGAATTTTCATTTCATTCATTCTGGCTGGTGGTCCTGCCGATCAGAGTGGTCAACTTCGTAGAGGCGATCAAATAATTTCCGTAAATGGAGTAGATTTAACTAATGCCACCCATGAAGAAGCTGCTCATGCCCTCAAGGTAAGCCTAAACAAAAGACTCTTATCATAATAGTACAATATTATTACATAGGCACATTATATATACGTTATACGTGAATAATACTCTTGATCATCTTATATTATGTGTGCGTTTGTCCGGAATGCTGTAAAAGATTAAGTCGAAAGGATTAGTTTAACAGAGTTGTTTCTCCAACTAAGCTGTCTTTTGCTTTTACTGTGTGTATAAGTACTACGCAAAACGGCAATGATTTAATGCTAATCTTTGGGTTTTATGGTCTGTGGCTGAGTAGAATGCAGGGCAAACTGTTACATTGCTGGTGCAACACAAAGCGGAAGAGTACAATCGATTCGAAGCAAAAATTCACGACATGAAGCAGCACGTAATGTCGGGGAGTTTAATGCGAACATCGCAAAAACGAACGCTATATGTCCGAGCTCTTAATGATTTTGATCCTACAAAAGATGATAATTTACCTTCAAGAGGTCTCGCTTTCAGATTCGGTGACATCCTTCACGTTACCAATGCTTGTGATGATGAATGGTGGCAGGTATGTACTCATTTAACATTCTCTTCGTTATATTCATGCGTATTCACTAGGTTGTTTCATTAAGCCGAAAATAATTTTGTTTATGATGGAATAATATTATGTTGTATTCTAATACCTACTAACGTAATGACTGCGGTTACAGGCTAAACGGGTGTTGCCTTCTGGTCACGAAGAAGGCATGGGCATAATACCCTCGAAGAAGCGTTGGGAAAGGAAACAAAAGGCTCGCGATAGATCAGTAAAATTCCAAGGAAAAAGTCCCACTCAAGAGAACAAGGTATTCGAGGTACTTTAAACGTATCCTTACTTGCTTGTAATTTATTTCCACCTTAAATGTCATCTTAAAACAAAGTGGATTACATAATTCTTTTTTTGGTCAACATTTACAGCAAATGTCAACTTTAGAGAGAAAAAAGAAGATTTCATTTACTAGAAAATTCCCTTTTATGAAGAGCCGAGATAATATTGATGATGTATCCGAGGGCGAACGTAAGTCATTATTTGAATTCATACAGTAACAGAATACCTAATACATCAGAAAAGTCCATACCAGTTGACTCAACTCTTGTGACTGAGGATTGAGTACACAGCTAGTCTTATATTATATAAATTGAACGTAATTTGTAATACCACGGAAAAGTACGTCAGGTTATAAATTGGATTGGATTATTGGAGTACAACATTATATGGAATACTGTAATTTATAGGTCTAGAACAGTGAATTGTTTTTTATACTGGAATCAATCACTGATTGTACATAAAGCTGAAAAAGATTTATTTTGGGGGGATTTCTGTTCTTTAATAATGATTTTGTTTTTAAGAAGTCCGAAATCGGCTTTTCGCCGTTTACAAGGCTAGATAGATTATTTTCAGAGTATTTGATCATTTGGTTCTATATGTTTATTTTGGGTCATTCCTGGCTGTGCGCACAGCAGTTGTTCCGGACGGTGATTCTTCTAGCATTCGTAAGTTCCCTTGATATGCTGCGCCGAATTTTGATTGATATTTTAATACGTTTTTCACCTAATTTTTACTATCCGTTTGTCAATGTTCACTGGTGAAATGGTCTCTCTTCCTTCGGTGTGTTTTCCTTTTGTTTGATGCGCTGTTGTATTCTCCTTCGTTTCTGGTTTTTCGCCTTTGGGTTTGGGGATTTTAACTGTTTAACCTCTCTCATGCAACTTTTACAAACGACCTTTGATAAATCTGATTGGATGATGACAAAATATTAAATCATTGCACTGAACTGAAGTGGTACTGAGTTTGGAAGTTTGCATTATACCAGAGTGGTTGTAGGTATTTTGGATAATGTGAATAATATAGTAACTAATATTATTTAGCCAATCCTTTATGACAATTAGTAAACAATTAACTACATGATATGTTTATGATGTATAATTCTTTTCTGTGATTTCAATGCACACTAGCGTACATGGTGTACATGCAAGATGATAGACTAGAAGGTACTTGACTATCGCAACCTGTCATTCAATCAATTAGTCATTTTCATTGTTATTGTTGCTATGTTTTTGGAATGCTCCACTTACTGTTTTAAATTAACTACCTCTGGCATGCCACTCTCGGTTTGTTTGATCCTCTCCTTTTATTTAACAGAAGTTAATACTCATTTGTTGGTAGAAGTGTGATTAATTTTTTGAAAAGGGAATGTCCACTGTAGAATTAGTTATGCTGTCCTTTTTTGAGTGTGTGCGAGTGTGACTGCTAGAAAGTTAGATTGTGCGTCTGTACATTTGACAGACTTATAGTCAGTTTAGTTAGATAAATACTATGTCTCACATGTGAAATTTTCTCCTTTTCGCTTTTAGTTAATCGCCTTAATGTTGTCACTTCTTCCTAGTGACTTGTCGGTTGGTATCTTTAGTTGTAGCTGCTCCAGTCTCATTTGAACATTTTTATGGCTATTTTACCAGTTCAGTTGAGTATTACTGATGTTGAGTAGTTGACAATTTTTGTAAGGGCTGTTCAAATAAGAAAATGTTGAAAATTAATCATGAACAATATATTTAGCTGGTGAAGATGCAGTCCTTTCATACGAAGGAGTTCAGCAGACAACCATTAATTATGCCAGACCAGTTATCATCCTGGGACCTATGAAAGATCGCATCAATGATGACCTCATCTCTGAGTTTCCAGATCGATTTGGCAATTGTGTTCCACGTACGTCATTTTTATTTTACTACTTACTGTATAGCTTTATTATGCAGGACTTGAACCAGAACTTCCAGATTGCTTTTAAAGATATTGCATTATAATGTGCATGTTTTATTTAATACATGAAATATATTTTGTGAAAATAGATACTACACGTGAAATTCGTGAATATGAAGTGGATCATCGTGAATACCATTTCGTTAGCTCACGAGAGCAGATGGAAAGAGACATTCAGAATCATTTATTTATTGAAGCTGGGCAGTATAATGAGAATCTATACGGCACTTCCGTGGCTGCGGTTAAAGATGTGGCAGATAAGGTAAATTGGTATTAATTGCGGTTTCCACACGTTTGACAACCAAAGTCTTTCATATAATTTAATAACCTCCGTTATTGTGTATTCGGATTTTTGTTGTTGTTGTTATAAGACTGTGAAGTTTCATGTGTGGAAAGTGGTGTAGAGTGTTACAACATAGAAAATCTAATAATGAAGGTATTACAAATGATGTTTTATGTGATGCATTCTCTAGGGTAAGCACTGCATTCTTGATGTGAGTGGAAATGCAATCAAGCGGTTACACGCCGCTCAGCTGTACCCCATAGCCATTTTCATTAGACCAAAATCCGCAGAGTCTATAATGTAAGAATTTTTCTCAATTAAATATAGTTGTTACTTGTTAGTGAAAGCAGCAGGATATAGGCATATAAAAATAAACAACTTAGCGGAATAGACAAATGAAAAGTGTAAATGTTTTCTTTGTTGAAGGGATATGAACAAACGAACAACCGAGGAGCAGGCAAGAAAAACATTCGAAAGGGCTCAGAAAACTGAACAAGAGTTTGCCGAATATTTTACTGGTAATGTCAAATTGCGTAGATGATGTATCTTCATTAAATGCTATGGGCTGTAGTAATAGCACTTCTGTTTTCTAACTTTGAACAGCAATCGTGCAAGGCGAAACACCAGAAGAGATCTACGAGCGTGTAAAACGAGTCATAGCAGAACAGGCTGCTCCAACCATCTGGGTTCCTTCCAAAGAGAAAATCTAGAACAAAAGCAACTGTTTCTGAGCAAACCAACTGCTCTTTTTAACGCAGCTAAAGCGGCGAGCAACATTTGCATAATGATCCACGTAAACGAAAGACAAATCCTTCACCAATCACGTAACTACACACAACCCTTTGATTTCTTTTCCCGTGACGAAAACTTTAACAATACGAACATTCAATTTTAAGGATCGGTAACCTTCGTCATTCAAAATGTATCGATTATGGATATTGCGAAATTGATGATCCTGCTTTTGGTTTTACGAATGTTATTTGTTGCTAGAAACTTGCAGCTTCGAAATTAATCAATTTCAATTCCGTCTTTGTTTGTAACAAAGGGTGCCTGTATTATATGTTCTCTAGTTTCTATCTGTTTTTATTGTGTTATCAGTTTGATGCAAATAACGGCAACTAATGTTTACCAACTATCTGCGTAAGCAGTTTTTAGATATTTTTAATGACTATTTTAGATTAATCTAAACCCTGACTTTGTGACACAACTTTACCTGTTTTGTAATTACAATTTATATTTTATGTTTCAGTGTAAAACTACACTAAATTTCCAATTTTTAACGTTTAGCCACGTCGATTTCTGTAACGTAGCTTGTCGTGTATATTATTTGTCACATTTTTTATTCTACTCTGTATATGAAGAATTTTACGTTTTATCTTTGATTCGATTGTAGACAAATGATGTTTTTATGCAAGTTTTTCAAGTTTATTTTTATGTTACGAGTTATTTTCATTTGATCACAGATTGTTTATACAATACAATACATTACTAGTGCCAAGATGGTATTTTACGGTATAGTGAAGCTGGTTTATTTTTTACTGGTATGTGAATATATCGAATGAAATTTCAAGCTGTGGATTAGTTGATGATTTTAATATTTACATATTGTAAGAATATATTAATTGTTGCAAATCTACTAGTACATTGTTAAAGTTCCGTTCGATTTCAAAATGCGTAGATCTAATTATTACATGTAAAAGTACATCAGTTTGTGTAGCTAAAAGTGTATTATATAAAACTGCTAATTTAATGAATGACAAAAATCGCTGCGGCGCTGGCTGTAACAAGAAAATCTAATGCACGGTCGTTAATTCTATTGTAACTAACAAAGTTTACGGATTGTAAAGGCAGTTTATCCATTATACAGTATAGAAGAGACAAGTCGACTTGTTAAAAAGAAGCTCATGCATGTGCATGTCGAAGTTCATCCTACTACATTTGCTGCTATAAAGTTGCTCCATGATGGCATTCAATAATAATAATATTTAGGATAAATACAGTAATCCATTAGGTGCGAATCTGCCGTTATTATTGTTACTAAGTACATACATTATTATAGCCGAGAAATATCGGTTGAAGATGAAAGTAATATGGAATCTGTTTTGTAATAATTTTATTTGTTTCGACATATCTACATTGTATTTGTATTACATACGCAACGTATCGTCTTGTATGTTAAAACTGTTAAATACACATTCTATACTATGAGGTAATAATGATAACAATAATTCTAAGTGGTGGTAATCTGTTGATGGTTATAGTTATAAATTATGTTAGTTCTCGTGGCGTTGTTCATGATTTCCATTGTATACAATACAACACACAAAGCAAACGTAATATTATTATACTGAAAGCTCGGTATACAATTATGCTACGCTAAATAATAACTATAATTCATTGTAATATAATATAAAAGTTATGAGCGAATAATTAGGAGACTGTGAGAGAGTAATAAATAATTAACCAAAACAAACTGAACTACAATATAAATGTTAAGACTCCGGTGCGTAACGCATCAGTCAATATAAAAGTCGTTGTGAGCAATTTACAAAGTCGCTTGGGCGTCTGTTAGTTTGTGTAAGTTACATTATTGTTAGAGTCTTTCTGAGTTCATTTTTAAATGCATTGATTACAATTACAAGTAGTAAAATGAATATATTATAGCGTTTATATTTATGTTGTGTTCTATTCTATTTATTCTTGTATATAAAATTATATTATAATATGGTCAACTTGTCATGTAGATATGTAAATCCGGCATTGCTGAAAATTGTTGATAGAAAGATTTAGGAAAGTGGGTAAAAAGTTAGAAACTTCAGAGAGGACTGAGAATTTCAGAGAAATTTGATCTGTTATGTAACAGTTGTAAGGAAACTAAGAAATATCTTACACATACATTATAAATACGTAGTACGTACCTAAACCAAACCAAACCACGATTTCTGTATTGCATGCATTGAATGCACGCTGAAATAGTGGACATGTGTATCAAATTGCACTGTGAAATGAAATTGTAAAACGTTGTTAAATGGCTAGGTCGTCGTAAGAAGGGTATTGGATTGTTATTGATGGGATCGTAGTCTGCTTCATTAACTACATCGTTAAATTTTGAAAACAATTGTGTTGGCATATTTCAATAATTACAGTATAATTACGTCGTAATTATCAATGATTGGCATTGTTTTCTTCAAATTATTTGATGTATTGCGATAATTTGGTACAGGCGATGATTATAAATGATCAATAATTAATCCCCAATCCGTCAATAAATCAATGAATTACATTACAATGTATACATCTTTGTTATGAATAACTTCCTATAGCGCATTTCATTCAAATAGTAAGTACAGTACTACTATTAAAATTAAAATCATATTTTTAGGTGTGGCAAATAATTTATAATATCATGATTTTATAGGTAACGCTTTGTTTTGGTTTTTGCAGATAGCTGAGTTATTATTTTCGGGTCACAATTTATTTATTTGATGAGAAAATGATATTTTTGTTTTTTTGGCATACATTCACTTTTCATTCATTAATTGTGCATATGTAATAAATAATGCAACTGGAATATGTTCCGTGATGCTACCTGTGCCACACAGGTAGTTAAAGTAATACACAGGCGGCTGTGCGTGCCACATTTTTATCCACCAAATCCATAATGTAAACCTCATTTAATTTTAATGTCAGTTAGGTATACATATTCTTTTGTTTTGGGTGTTAGTATGTAATTCCTTTATACTAGGAAATAAATTATTACTTGATATTTTAGATCGAATTTCTATTAAAAAGCTTTGTCTCAGCAAAACAAAGTTTGGCATGAAAACATGGACATCCAAATGCAAAAGTTTTGTGCAAACAAAACAAAATACACACTGTAAAACACGACTCACACCCTTCCTTCCTTTCACCGTTTCACCTTCCTGTGTAGACAGTGTTTGTCTCAGATCCATGTAGCCCCAACTAACCAAATGAATAATCAAGCTTGCTTTATAATCTTATTTCTAGGTTTATGTTGTTGAAAGCTGAAGCAGTTTCGAGTTTACAAACGGCAGAGAGTGGATCGTGCAACATCTAGCAGTATTGCTGATATTCTTCTTGGCACACATAGTTCTGTTCTTGCACCGTCGCCAACGGACGTATGAAAATAAATAAACTTTAGAAAGCAGAGAATTTTCTCGTCAGAACGGCAGAAGTCGAGTAAGTACAAAATATTATTCGTCCTAAACCTATCGTATAACAATTACCACCTAATAACATTACAATACGTATTGTTTTCGCATTACTATATTCAGATTAGATTTTAGTGCATAAAGATCTACGCAATTACCCTGGACAATTAACAACAAAGTGCGTTGCTGTTCCAGACAGAAAACTTTAGTATTTTCAATTCTTCACCTTACTGCCATCAATACAGCAGTCATTTGTGGTTTATTGTAATCTGACATTTAGTTAACTCTTAGTTAGAGCTCGCTAAGTATACATAATACCTAGTGAGTGATTTGTTTATAAACACATTATCATCATCGTCATCATTCATGTGAATATTTGATGGATTTAGTCATTAGTGGGCAGAGCACTGAGTGAATCAGCAGAATATTGCGTTTACATACCTTTATTTGATTTATCATATGCTGTAATTGTAAGTTGTCAAATTGGTTTCTCTAATCGTAACACTCAATTTGTAAATTAAATCTGTAAAGATCATGGGAAAACAATCCACAAAATCGTCTCAAATGAAAGCAGTGTTTACACAGATACATTTACCTAAATATCACTTTTGTCAATTTTAGATTTGGATAACTTGAAGAAACTATGGCCACCTCACTAGATCCTGATACTGCCAAAACTATGGAAAGAAGGCAAAGAGTACTTGTGGGAGAACTTCCGCCAGATTTTTTGAGATTACCTGGAGGAGGAAATTCTCTTGTAGATCCAGCAACTGGAGAACCTTTGACCCAACAACAAATTCAAGAAAGAATGGACGAGCAGGCTGCTTTGGCTCTACATCAGCAGCTTAATGCTCAAGGAGCTCAGGTTGCTATTCCCCATCAGCCACCTACAAATATTCGTGGTAGACTTCTGATTTCTGTTATGCAGGTTAGTATCTTATACTATCTTTGAATTTTCAGAAATCAGTACCTTAATTTTAGTCTGATAGATAAAAGAGATGGACAAATTGAAAAGCGGTTTGTGTGGGCAGTATGTATAATTTACCTACTCTGGAAAAAGAACGGGTGTTAATAATTGTTAATAGGATTTGAGTAGAGCTGCATATATCTATATGAGTAAAGCGTACCCAGGATTCGGATGTGGGGGCACGTCTAATTTCGAGTAGACAGAAAGGCATACCAGATGGCTTATTTTCCCCCTTATCTGTAACAACCATCTGATTTTGATTTATGGGGGCGTGAGCCCTTGTGCGTATATGGTGGATACGCCCTTGTATGTTAATAAGATAATAGGGGAATGTAGTAATACATTTTTCAGGTAGTATTTTTTTATTTCACCGTTCCGAACTCCAGACTTGTATACAAATATATAGATGTGTGTATTTGCAGACACCTACCTGTGTATGGAGTTAATATTATAGCTGGTAGCCTAAAGAGTAATAGTTATTAAACTAATTATCTGTAATATTGTTAGCCACGATAAGGAACCTAATGTTCATGTTTGAGATAATGTTTAGAAAGCTTGGCACTTGTAGTCTTTCAAGATTTTGATAAGGTTAAAATGAATCATGTTTTATTGCATTGTATATATGGGAGTATCAGAAGAGTCTTAAGTCTTCACCCTCACCATGTTTCTGTGAATACCTAATAATATTAGATTTAATTGTATTTATCTCCATTCATAAAGGGAGCAATTAAGGTAGATCTGGTTCTGACCTTGCACAAGTTTTATATGCCAAATCTCTCCTGAAGAAATATTTTGATACATATTGTAAAAACGTAGAATAGATAACATCTCTAGTATTATTATTGGGTTTTAGTTAAAACCAAAGTGTGTTTACAGAACATAGGAGTGTCTTGTCTCGTATGTTACAAAAATAGATAATAAATATGCATGCATAGATCACTTTTTATAGCAGTTTCGAAATGTTGTAAGTGTCTAACTTTTTTAAATTGCTTTATGAACTTTTTAGGCTAAATTGGTAAAAAATTATGGAATGACTAGAATGGACCCATACGTAAGAATCCACATCGGTCATAACATCTATGAAACTCCCACTGATGTAAATGGGGCCAAAAATCCTCGATGGAACAAAACCATTCAATGGTACACTTAATTGCTTCGATTTTTACAATGAACATTTCCAATTATCTTTTTTGTACCCAATTAATTATGATACTAATGAATCTATTTACTGTATTACTAATTATTTGGGTTTTTGCTTGACAGCTTTTTGCCTATCGGAATAAACCAAATCTACTTGGAAATATACGATGAATGCAATTTCTCAGTGGATGAACTCGTCGCTAACGCAAATATTGTAATTCCGGATGAAATATTCAAGGGAGAAACTATTGAAGAGTGGTACCCCCTAAGTGGGAAACAAGGCGACGCTAAAGAAGGTCAAATTCTTCTCGTTTTCAGTTTCATGGTAAATAATACCCCTAAATATACCTGTTCTTCTACTTATTCCCTATGTATGAAATTATTTTGAATTACCATTTTGTTTTTGACAAAGGCTGCCGCGGCCGCAGCACCGAACGTAGGATATGTTGCTCCTGGAATGATGGTGCCTGGAAGTTATAATGTTATTCCTGGAGTTGGGACAGCAAGCAAAAAGCAACCCCATCCGCAAGTTTATCAAAGTAATCAGCCTGTGACTGCTGCTTTGCCTCAAAATGTTCCTCAGCAGCCGACTTTTAATGAGGGTGATTACAAACAGGTGAGGGTTTTACAGTTGTGTTTAAAAAAGCTTAAGAAAACAAATAACCCATTTTTTCATGGTTATTTTTATTAGAGACATTATTTATTTTACTTTTTAACGAACTGTATTGAATGAATTAACAGCTAAAATATTTACGCCATTCTGCCACAATTCATACATATATAACAGTAAATAGTATCTATATCAGTAAACTCAGTTTATTCGTTTAATGCGTGTAATGAGAGGATGCTCTTCGATAAAGCTGAAAACGTTTTTAAATTACTTTCCTGATAGAAGATATCGTACAAGTATATAGCAATTTTACTGAGAGTAGTTAAAAGGTAATAAAACCAGAGTATGATCCACTTTACAGCATTTGTGGAATTGATAATGGGATATAATTATAAGGCTGTAGAAATAATACTCTGTCCTTAAGAATAGGAAGTGCTACAATACTAACTCTTAAAATATAGTAAGTTCAGTAAGTTGGCAGAGTTGGTCTCAAAGAACAATCGCACACAATATCATACAGGTATTAGGTTTACTGTGTGCATTCTTTTTTTATAAAACACAGTGTATTTCATTTAAGATTGACTTACTATTTTTGGAACAATTATTATTTTAGTTAAGGCTGCGCTTGGCTATTTCTAAGGACAGAGTTATTATTTCTAAGTACGCTGCAAATATTTATCGTTGATAATAAAAAATAAAAGTAAAACTTTCACTTACGTTAGTCCATTTACCATTATCATACAGGCTATTTCATACAACCTTTTATCTCAATAGTAATCTTGTTTTACTTGCATACTCTGAGTCATCGCAGTAAGTTTCATTTTGCTTAATGCAATCTTTTTTCCACGGTTGGTGAGTTTCACCTGTTAAACTTGAACGGTTTCAATGAGGTGTTAGTTACGTCTACGTGCAGTGACGTACCCACAATTACTACTAGTGTTAAATTATGTGTTCGTTTTGTTTTACTTGAACTTTTTTAATTTCAGTTGAAAGAAATGTTTCCAAACATGGACGAAGAAGTAATCCGATCCGTCTACGAAGCAGCAGGTCTGAACAAAGACACTGCAGCAAATGCTTTGCTGGGCATGGCCGAATGCTGAAACCAAAGAGAGAATGAAGCAGGCGTGATGTGTTCAGCCTGGTATGTAAGTAAATAGGTTGCTCTACGTGTGGTCAAATAAAAACACTAACAAATGATTTTAGATGTTTTTTACGATACAAAATATTAATGTTACAGTTACACTGATCGAATATGTATATTATGATACAAATCCCGTAGAGTAGCCTATAACTCTGCTGTGACTGAATACTCGTCCTGTTTTCAACGTCGTAACACTTTCAACTTTTATCATTGCTGTTATAATGCCACCATAGTTGGTAAATTCTTTTTTTCCCACGATTCTTGCAAAATACTTTCTTTTAACGTTGAATGTTGTGTAATGGAATTAACCACCTAGGTATGATCTATTGACACTGTTTTTAATTGAGTATCCAGATAATATTATCATAGATTAAATTAGTATACGTATACTCTCACGAAACGCAAAAGACCAATGGTATATTCATTCAATTCAATGTGTGAGTATACTCCATATTACTGATTATACAATTACGCTTCCGCTTTCCATAAAAATCAACAAACCACACACTTTTGAATGACATAATGATAATTTAATTGTCTCTGATTGTCGTATTTCCTTAATACAAATTAAAGTATATTGTTACTACTAAAGAAAGGAGCTCACAGAATTGGAAGCTTATACCTATGCATGTTTCAAACGGTACGTGCATGAAAATCGCCAAAAAAAACATGCAACTGTAATAAATGTAATGGTTTATTCTTCAGTCTTACATAGGCTTTCAGTCAGTATGTACAATCCGTGCCCACTAATTGTGTCCACTTTAATTACTTGTATATGAATTTGCGTACATTATGAAGATTTTCAAATGGAACATTTATTATGTATGTAAATGCTAATTGTCTTCTCCTTCAAAATTACTGGTATTTCCTTTCAAAATGTATTTTACTTTAATTATACTTATTCATACTTGAAGAGTATGCCTAAAACGGTGACATACGATAAGCGCTGGAAACTTGTTCATTATAGTCATCATAATTTTAAGTTGTTATGTTCCTAAAATTAGATATTATACTATGAATCCTTAAAATAAGACGTAGCAAGCAATTCATGTAGTGTAATGTAATAATAGTAATGTTTAGTGTTACAACAAAAGCAGATTGCAGATGTTGTGGTTTTGTATGTATAAGATGATGGTGTGTCAGTTTGTTCTGTGCGAGTTTTATAGACAAAGAAAGTGTGATACAGGTTGTTTATGTCACTGTCAAAGAAGCAGTGGTTGTAATAATTGTTGAACTTTATTGTTAAAATACGAAATTATAGGAATGTGGTACGATTTTTTCATTCAAGTTGTGATTTAGACAAGTATTCAAACCGTGTATATTTATTAGTATGCTTGCTTACACATATACATTAGTCTAGGTATATCCGTGTAATATTAATATTTTTCTAATATATTTATTCGAAGCCTGGATATTCGAAGCCATGGATGTGCGACGAACGATACTGTGTAGCATTTAGTAAGGCAACCGTCAGTCTCTTTCTTGAAAATCTTTCACTTTGCGTAGCCTTGTAGAAATTAGATAAATCAAAATTTCTTCTAGAATGAAAAGGATTAAAGTAGAAGTGTTTCAGTGTATTTTGTCTTAGATTAAGTACTAAGTATAGCAATGATTGTCATAATTATACGTAAATGTGCTTACTTGAAAAATTTTCCAATTGAAGTGAGTTACATGAGTCATAATGTATTATCAACAAAAACTTGTATTACATGAATAAAAAATGTTATTTCTGCTGGTAATTTTCCAAACCCAAAAGTAGATTAACAGTTTAACAAACCGATAATTAACATTCATACTCGACCAGTTACTTTTTATTATTTGTACCAATCATGTATCCATTTTTTGCATGAAAATTGCTAATATTCATGAGGTTTTTGTGAATATTTTCAACTATAAAATAAAATAAGTACAATTTACGAAATGGAAATAGATATATAATTCCATTAATTTGGAAACAATATTTGCGATTGTGACTTTAGATCACATTTATTACATTTCAATATCGGTACAATAAGTTTAAATAAATATGATATTCGTAGGCAGGGATGGATTTCCTCACCGATTTCCTCGGTAGCGTGGGCGGAAATTTAATTTTTTCAAGAGCGATATCTTTTTTTGAGGGCGGATTTTGGAGGTTTAAGATAGATATCCTCACTCGGAGGTAGGGTTTTAGGGGTTAAAGAGCGATTTCTACGTTTGGGGTTGGGTTTTGGGAGGTCCGAGGTCGGGAGGCCGTGTGGTCAAATTTCTTAATATATGACGTCAACACCTCGGTGGGGGTAAGTTTACATTGTTTTGCTACCCGCTGTATTCCATCCCTGCTCGATAACCTGTTTTACCAGGGTTTTACCAGGTGCTAGGTAAAAAGGAACTTACAGTTCATTAAATGTGTTGATTTTGATTTCTTTGATATCGGTGTACATAATCCGATAAAATCAACCAACTGTATAATATAAGACCTCGTGGGGACTAACAAATAAAAATGCAGTGAAACTAGAATTGTATCCATTACAACAGCTTAGGAAGATTAGCTACCTAGGCAGGTGTAAGGCTGTAAATGTCAATGAATTATTTACATGTTACAAACATTGTTGTAAATCATGATAGTGCCATATATATTACAATTCCGATTACCACGAGATCCAATTAACCAACTAACAATAAATTATTAATGTAAATATACTTTCACGATAAAAACTCAGCTATTTCTTCGATTTCACGCTGCCTGGCTTGTTCGTGAGCCCAGCGGGATGCGGACACTTCAGGGGTTAATTTGTACTTGTCATGGAATACTCTTTCTTTACATATTAGACACTTCTTTCCTCCTAAAATAAGTAAAAAAATCATACAGAATGATTCCCTTTATCATGATTTTACTTTGATTTTCATGTAACTTCAACCATTTAACTTACCAGTGAAGGGAGGAGTTTTCATATAGCCAATTAAGCACTTTAAATGGTATACATGGCCACAAAAGATTCGTTCTACATGTAAATCGTGATTTTCATCATGAATTACATTTAATGGATTATCAGGAAAACATATTTTGGTACATATAGAGCATTTTGCCGTTGGATAGCGACGAATTTCTTCGACTAGGAAAGAAACAGTTGGATACAACGACGGTCTTATCTCAAAAGGAAGGTTCGATTTGATATTCCTTCTGCAGAGAGGTGCTTCCACACAACGGCGGGCTATTTCTGTAGATTGGGCTTGAAAAAATCGACTAAAATTCCCCGGAAAGTTGCTTTCTATTGTTTCTATCCTGAAAGTATTAGAAAATTCGAAATGAGTTTCTCATTTTGATAGATATCTTACATCCTAGGTATATACAGTTGTAGGGAATTGAACTATTCAAAAGGATTTCGAACATTTAGTTTGGTCTAACGAGGTCATAAAAATGTACTTCGGTAAAATCCCTACAAATATCATTTTCATTTTGAGAGTAGTAAATATTACTTGACAGATGAATCAGGGTAGTTATCCGGAATTCGGATATGAACACGGTGTGTATACGATGCTTCGTTTAAGATCAGACTTATGGTTGAGATTTTTTGTTTCAGTTTGATTTCATCGACGTCCTTAACCAATAATTCGCGTTTGATACGAGAAATTTCGTCTGCACAACAACATAGAGGATTTGCTTCCAAAAAATCTGCAACAAGCTGAAGAATTTTCAAAATCTGAGGCTTATCTAAAAGAGAAAAATTAGGTTTTAGCTTTTATTACTAATCTACACATTTATGTACATAATTTTATAGCAATGGGTTCACACTTAAGCTCTTTTTTGCTTCATCTTCGCAAAGTTTTGTTAATCCAGATAGTAAGTTGTCACCCAGAGTTTTAGAGCGAAGTTCAATCAGCAAGGGAACTGACGGGTATCCTTCAGGAAATTGTAACACAGCCACCACGGATTTAATTTTAGTTTTCCTAAAGAAACAAATTATTAATCAATCATTTCATTTCTATCAGCAAATCATTCTGCTGTATACATAATTTTGACTGAAAAAAATACTATATAACACGGCTTACTTTATTTCAACTCTAACAAGTCCTTTCGTACAAGTTGTCAATTTAGAATTCGCGACGCGATTGTGACATAATTTTTTGACTTCTTCGAATTCATCGTCCAGAAATCCCATTTTTTCCGACCCAGCCTTTTTTGGTCATAGGAATATCGTCAGGGCCTTAAATATTACTTCCCACTCCAATCCACTGCTGACCTGTAAGGGACCACCAAAGAATCCGTGACATAAAAAATTAACAATACTGTTAGCTATACAGACGAAAAATAAATTATGGAAATAAAACCTCAGAGGAAACACCCAAGGGGATTATTTCTATTTCCATTCATATTTTGTTAAGTGAATCACGTTTTCTTTTTATGACTTACAACAACATTAAGTTACATTGCACAGCCAGGAGAGAACTTTCTTTCTATATTTTCGGTTTGTATATTTAGAAAACTAGTAATCTGCTGCAGGAATAAATTAAAGTGAATTGCACTAAAATATATATGAATGAATAACCAAACCACTACTACAACATATCAGTTTCGGAGCATGTGAGTCCGATCCGAGAGTAGTGCTACTCCGGCACTACTCTATCTCACTCTTCTGACATATGGGAGATATACCTAAAAAATAAACCTATAGATACAGTTTAGCAATTCCACAACTACAACTGTAGTAGTGTTGTTGTGAACAAAATTCGGGATGAACACAAATCATATGCGAGGGCCGAGGAATGCAAAAGAAAGTTGTATGCTTCCCTGTACGGAAACATTCACATAGACTTGTAATTTCAGTCAGAATCAAGAAATAAAATATTGGAGACTGGTGAAAGCCCGAAACATAATATTAATTGAACATGTCCAAATGTACTACCCGAATAAAAGAAAATAAATTTTACGAGGCTACATTTCAGAGGTCTCGATTCTCCCGATGACATTTACATTTTTCATCTACATACCAAATTGATTTATTATTAAATCCTCGTTTGATACAATTTTCGGATGAATGGATATCTTTGGATCAATAAGCTCTAAAATTACTACACAGGAGAAAGCATATAAATATAAAGTTTCAGGTTTAGAAATATTTTTCATTGAAAGCCATATTTATTGTGATCCCCGTTAAATTCCCGTAATTTCACTTACGCTTAACTTGAATAAAAGCATTTAAGAAAGTGGGAGGAAATAACATGACAGTCTGGTCTATTAATTCGGTGTATTTCTTTGCGTATCTGGAATTTCTGAGTGACAATTGGTTTGAGAAGGATGTTTAGGTTTAGCTTCATGTATGCGATGAGATGTGTTGGGTCTGTGGACACGACTAGTTGAAATTGTAAATAGTGTGAGTGAGATCAGATTGGTTGAGTTGGTTTGGTTGGCTGATTCTTGAAGTGGGCTGCGTTTGCTAATGTATTGCTTGTTTTTTGCAGTGCATAGTGTATCATTATGTGGAATGTATCGTGTATAGAAACAGAGTACATTTTAATACACAGAAAGCATAATAATAATGTCTGTAAATGTAATACTGAGCTAAGTAACCAACTCTGACTGAGCCAAGTGTAAAGTTACTTGGAGTTTGACACGGTTTGACTGACGTTCTTCTGTACTGCTGCGACTAAATTGAAGGCTACGACTTGGAAAAAGACTGTTTCATTAAATTCACTCTTATTAAATTAAAATGCTTTCAATACTGCACTAATTGGTTTATATCTTGTCATTGTTGTACATAGTAGTTGAGACGAAAAAGAATTTTGCAACTTAATCCTCTCCACAGGATCATTTTGAATTCAATTTCGCTCTCAAACTAACCTACATTTATCTAATAAAGATAAGATAAAGATAAACGTGTAATTAAGTTCGTGTTGAGTGCGATATTATAGTCATCAATCAAATAAAGGCAATGCAAAAAGTGTTTAATGTGCCATGTTAGAGTGAGAGTGAATTTATTTTTCTCTACGGCTAAACTGACAGCGAATGTTGAATGGAGAAGAAGAAAAATTGAATCTTAACTTCAGAAATTATCAAATTATGTCTCAAAAAACCAATGGAGAAAATCGTAAAAGCAAAGGAAAGCAAGACGATGAGAATAACTCGAAGAAAGACCTGGCTTCTAAAAAGGCCCAATTGACTCCCATGGAGTATAGGGTCACTCAAGAACGACAAACAGAAAGGTGAGAATCTTTTCTTCACATACAAACATCTTTAGTTTCCTAAGAGAAAGTTTTAGTTAACGAATACATAAATACATTGGACATGTTGTAGTATTAGCGTTATTAATTACTATGTGCATTCTTAACTAGTTTGTTTGTGTATGGAATAATAAGTCATACATAAAAGTCAAATTGAACTGATGTGAGTACGTGCCATTATTTCCAAACCAAGGTCTTTTTATTCATTCCAACTTCCAAGACTATATTATAGCTCTTGTAACTCCCGATCTGCTACTTTGATGTACTTATATAGTCTTTATCCAGAATTCTATACTAATAAGCAATAAAACCCTTCGTATATACGTAGCTGTAGTGTGTTTTATGTTTTTATGCCGTTTGTTTGCCCTTGAATCTTGCAAGTCGTAAAATGCAACCATTTACGGTTCGTGTTTATTTATTCTAGCTACTAGGTAGGTTCAGGCGTTATGAAATATTATGTTTCCACACTGCGGCTTAATTTTCACACTTTTGTGTGCTAAATATAGTAATTGCAGTATCATCTCGATTTAATTTTCGTATAATATACTTGAGGAAATGTTTTTGGAAGTCTCAAGTGTTACTGACTTGTGAGAAGAATTATTTTTTGTAAAGGATTGCGGTATTATGATGATCGTTAGTTTCTTCGTAATGGTTATTTCAACCTAACCTCAATCGACCTCAGTCATATAAAATGTCTTCTTCAACCTCTGAAATTGTCATTTGATTAAATGATGATGTCACTTTTACTTATTTGTATCAAGTTTGACTTGAAATAAAATATTATTTATATCCGTGGCATAAGTACAGAATGTTAATCTGTCCAAAGGATATTAATTAGATATATACATGGGCTTGGGGACAATGTGGAGACTTTGTTCAGAAAATTAAATGAGGTTTATTATTGTATTGCCCATTGGCTATATCTATATGATACGGTATATACATAAAATAATGCATTAGACTACAACATAATATATACACTTACAACATGTCCGGCAATTAATTGGGTTATTATCAATAAGTTGGTACTTGAAAGATAAAATTAATGTCCCTATTGTAAAATGTGTACATAACAATATAACAAACTGAGACTACTATTTATGTAGAACAGGAAACTGTTTATACGTCTGATATTAAAGTTCAAAGAATTAACTGAATTAAGTATGAATCTGGATGATAACATTCTTGTGTTAATAATCGATATTCTTTTGCTTTGTACATAAGATAAGAAGCTGAAATAATGAGATTATCATTCAATAAGATGAATAAACCAAAAACCAAAACGTTGACAATGTTATCCTGGAGTGTCATAAATATTAATTTGTTAGTTTAGCGTGAGACTGTACTGCTTGCAACAAAGAATACGTATAAGAAAGGCCTATAATTATTATGATGTAATTCAATATCTTGATCTTGCATACTATTCAACCAGAGATCTTCGTTGCATGTGAAAAGTTCTAATGTGTCTCTCGTATATGGAAATAATTGTTGCGTCAGAAAAAACTCTATCATCGTTACATGTTTTATATGCATACCTTAAAAGTACTTGACTACTTGAATCTGCACATATTTTATAGGATTTTGAGAACCTTCCCTTTTTCGGAGACATTTTATTGTGAACAGATTCCATAAAAGGGGGTAAAACGCACATTCAGTCTTGCTAGAGCAAACTCTATTTTTGCTGATCATTTTGTACATTTAGTATCACTAACTACTAATGCCACCGAATACATTCTTTAGCTTAATGCAATTTTTAAGTATAGTTAGCAAAAAGTCTCAATAATCAGCATATGAATTTAATGTGTATTATTGTCCGTTTCATTTGCAGACCTTACTCTAACAAGTATAATAAGCACTGGGAGACTGGAACCTATCACTGCATTGTTTGTGACACAGAACTTTTTCGATCTAACACAAAATTCGAATCGAAATCGGGTTGGCCAGCCTTTTCTAATGTAGTGGATGTCAAAAGAGTCAAACTGACACCCGACTTATCTCACAGTAAGAATTACTATTATTAAATGTCACTTTGTTAATCAAATTTTTTAGTTCGTTTGAGTAAAATTGACATCTTTTTTTGAAACAGTCGGAGCGAATTTACTGTTGCTGATAGCAAAGCCGGATTTGGCCCGAACGGAAGTTTCTTGTTCGAACTGCAATGCCCATCTGGGTCATTTATTTAAGGACGGTCCTAAGCCCACTGGACTTCGTTACTGCATAAATTCTTCATCGTTGAACTTTGTATCCGGAAATGGTGAAAGCAACCTTTCTCCGATTGAAGCAAGTGGATATAGTAATGACACGAAATGTTCTGTGGAGGCTACGAACGACAAAAACAGACAAAGTGGCGAATCTCATACGAATGATGATTCTTCACAAGCTGGCAGTAATGTCCCACCGATGGCCATGCTTTGCCTAAACAACAAATCATCAAACACATGTCAAAATATGAATAATAGCAATAAGCCTAGTAACTTTGTCCGAGGTTCCTCTAGATACGCCACAACAAGCTGTGGAGGAGCGTCCCTTACTGCCGCAAGAATTTCATTTTTTCAGCAACAAGCAGCTCAGGCCCAACAAAATACGCCAGTGGCAAGAACTTTTGGAACTCCTAAAAATGGAAGTCTTTCAAATCGGTTTGTAAACTCCACGTCTTCGGGAAGTCTCAGTAGCGCAGCTAACACAAACGGTGGTATTAATATCGGAAGTAGTATTAAACGTCGCAATTCTGCTGGATTGTTTCCTAACCTCGCGAAAGTAGACCAAGTGTCCTCGGCTCCTAAAATCCTTGTCCTCCGTGAAACGTCGTTGTAGAATACGGAATGAAATGAACTGTCTCAGTTATAATATTACTATATTTATGGTAGGTGCTTTGTGTGCTACAACTTCACTAAAATGAATACTCAGTCTAGTCCTCAAACTTACTGTCAACCGAAATGACTACTATACCTTGTAAAAATGGAATACCCCTGTCCCCACGCAGACATTAATTGTAATAAAAAGCATCACTAACTAATGGAATGTAAGAAAACTACGGAAAGTGCATCCACAAATAACGACGGTATAGTATAGATATAGTAACTTATATTATGTAAATTGATTTAAGAATAATTATAAGATTAGTTAGATATTTAAAACACATAACCAAGTTAATTAACTAACGATTACTGTAGTAAGTGTGTGCTATTAAAATGTGAGATTATTTACGACCTGTTATATATCTTTAAGGCAGATTAATCATACTCCAACCTATTCTGTAAAGATTTTGCAATAATATTTCAATTCCCATATAAGTCAGTCATAAATTACGACTTTGAAAAATGTCATTATTTACTTTTTCCATTTGAACCTCATAATGAAATGTAAACCCTAAAGTCTAATTCTAATTGACACTTCCAATGTAAATGCCAAATAAATGGCTTCATTCATGATTCATGTATTATATACTTCGTGCAACTTTCCGTTTTGGTAATTGACCAAACGTTGGGCAGTTTTTGATTAAACATTTTGTATTGACTTAATACTTAATTGGCCTTGACTGACTTTCTCCAATCCTTTACATACAAAAGGGTTGGCCATTTGCTAACGTTTTACATCTGGATTAAATTACACTATAAGACGTATAAAGAATGTTTGACAGCTAAATAAACTAATTACACATAATGTAATCTACTAATATGCTTAATATGCCTTTTTACCACAGACACACACAATGGACAAAATATGTCACTTGTCTTCACCACAATGAATATTTGTAATTGTTGTAAGTACAAGATTTTATTGTAAATTCTAAACATAATAGTAATTCTATTACATAGATGATGTATGTACCAAAAATGCCAACAAAACGTATACAAAGTTGTGTGTGTACCTTTGTGAAGCATTGCATACATTTTATATTTTTAAAGTGTCTTACTTAATAATGTTACATTACACGAGTGTCATTGATTAAATAACAATAAACTAATAACAAATAATATTCATATTACCTCAATCGCAATATTGTGGCCTTCCGGGTGAAACTATCAAAACTATTACATAGGAATATCGCTTCTATCATTAACCATCTCATGCAGATCACATTACTACAAACTACAGTATTAAAATGTATTTAAATTACAGTTCAATTACAAATTCAATTATCAGAATTGCTTTCACCATTGCATTTTCTTTTGTCTCTCTCTCTGACTATCAAGGGCGTACCCAGGATTTCTATTTGGTGGGGGCACAAAATAAATTTAGTCGAAAAAGTCTCATAATATTCGCGTGTAGCGCGAAAAATTACAGCGAATTTAGGTTAAAATATGCCAAAAATACACTAAATTCGCGCTTAACGCGAAAATTTTGGTGATTTTTTTGCTATTTTTAGACATTTTTTGCCTTTTTCCCGGAATTTGGGGAAGGAGGGCACGTGCCTCCAGTGCCCCCCTCTCGGTACGTCCTTGCTGTCTAGGGAATGTCATCTGTGTAAGGTCATAAATGCGAGAAGGAATAGACAGGATAAAAAATTCATTTACTCATGAATTTAAATGTAGTCTACATAAAATACGTTTAAGTTTTGAAATTGCATAAATAGTACACTACAGTTAAAACTTTATTTTTTTAGTATCAGTTCCATGAAAATTATATTATCCAGGATCCAGGATAATGACAAATGCATTTTATTTCAAAGAGAAATGAGACATGATGACAGAATTTGGCAAATCACGCAACACGAACTTCTAAATCGTGCCTTGTGGAATAAGCATGAAGCGTTGGCCAATGAAGGGGAAGTTGGTGGCGGATGCTGAAGCATTCGAATTCGTAGCATCTGCTAAAAATATTCAATGTTATTGTTCTCGCTCGTCTGCCTCTCAAGTTAAATACGCATCAACTTAGTTAGAACAACTTCTTATTAGAAAGGCTTCTCAAACACTTTAATTAGCCTTCAATTTAAAGTTAATTGCAGTTCAGTTCAATTAATTACAGCAACCAGTGCTGATTTAATGTGATGTTCTAGTTTTGTTCTGTTGTCTATGTAAGAGTAAAATTGAAAAACTGAATGTTGTTGATTGTGAATGGCAAAGCCAAACGTACTTAAATACCTATCCGTGAAAAATACACAAGTTTTTGTTGAAAAGTTTTTGTTAGATTTCATTTTTGCAATTTATCACGTCACAGTAATTCTGTGTTAAACACTATGACATATGAAGGTAAGCGAATTTAATTAGTGGACTTTTATTTGCAATTTTGATACAAACATACAACTTATTCAGCAATTCAACTATTGTTATTTCATATGTCATTGTAAGCAAACTATTCATGTCATGGTCGTTGTCTGTATAATTGAAAAACTAAACAGCTGTTTTATATGACACTAAATAAAATGATCAATATCGATTTTTGCGCTGTGTAGATTATTTTGAATGACATCTTTTTGTCACGTAAAATATTCATTAACATTTTCTGTTTTAATCAAAATCGCAAAATAAAACGTAGCTACGGTGTAACTCACATTTAAGCATGATATCAATGTTTCAAAGTCATGTCATGTTCTTCTAATTTGTTTAATATGCTTTGTTAAGTTGATGAAAAAGTAAACGAGTGAGCAATTGATTCATGATAATTTGATTTTTTGCAGGATTTGTCGAAATTGATTCCGGTTTGAGAAAAGGGAAAGTCTAAATCAATATGTAGAACACTTGAGATAATTAGTAATCTCTACCGAGGATTAAGATTATTGGTCAATCAAGTGTCAAGAGAATAACGTTTAAAATGGCGTCGGATCCAGAGACTGACGATACTGATGCTCTTTTGGCATACAAACCTCCTACTTTTGCAGCAATTGAAAACTTCATAGGACTAAGTTTTGGAGAAATATCCAATCAAATCAATTCACTGAGTATTTGTGAAAATAACAATCATTCTACTGATACTGTGCTCTCTCTTTCGGATACTCATGACCGTTTCGAGTCAAGTGACTTTTTTAATAGTAAAGGGGAATTAGTTTTAAGTGGTTTGTCTGAATGGTCTGATTCTGATGGAGATTCGGATGCTCATTCGGAAGCGGGCAGTCACGCTTCTACTGCTTCTGCAAACAGTATAACACATTTTAGACCACAGTCTCCTTCCGAATCTGAACAACTTGAAGATGTAAAAAATCCGCTGACAGAAAATCCAGAGATTAGCAATGACGTGGAATCGGAATCAAAAGAAAGTGTCAAGAAACAAGTTACCGGTGATATTTTAAATTATGATAATGAGTGCCAAGACACTAGTAAGGAGAGTTACAAAAGCAGAACTAATGGGAATGTGTCAAGTTATATTACAAATATTGAAGAAGTTGAAATGCAACCATCAGAACTTCAAGACCATATAAACAACTCCTCTGGAAATTTACTTCAGTTTAGTTTTGACAAATACAAATCCCCGAATTACGGAGTTAGATATTCCCCTGGTTTTGGACGACAGGGAATCAATATTCTTAAACCATCTGCAAATTCTGGTTGGAGAGTTCCACCAGGTTTAGAAAATGATCCTCAAATTTATACTAGAGCTCCTAATTTTCGTACCCCTGGGGGCTACAAACCACCAAAGTATGTCAAACCTCCAAGAGATCTTACAGAAGAGCAAGTCAGAGAAGAAGTAAGGAAGATGTATGCTTTTCCAGATGAAAAAGAAAATAACTGTGAAAATGGCGATTGCAGTGATGAGAAAAAACCGACAAAACCTAAAAAGAATGTACAAGTAACTTTTAGTGATGATGCAACTACAAAATGCGGTGATCAGACAGACGATTGTAGTTCTAGTGTAGGAGAGGAGATAGAAAGTCAGATAATTAAAGATGACAAAACGGAAAGCGTTTCCCCCAGCTTAAAGTTTGATTTTACAAATGGCAGTAAAAATCCTCCTGAATTCGGTGGCAAGTTGATCGGAATGAAAGGCAAACCCGTAAAAAGAAAATTAACTACCTGTAGCGCAGATGGTGTGGTTCCAGTTTCAACTTCTAACGACTCTTCTAAACAAGAAGTAAAAGAGAAGCCCTTTACTCGCACAAGAACCTGGGTGACAGGAACTGGAGGCGTAAAGAATTCTTCAGATGTTGTGGCGGAGAGCAGTGAATCATCTAGTGCAGCAGTACCTTCCTTACCTTCGATTGATACCGAGACAAAAAAGAAAGTCAATTTTATGGATATGGATAAACTATATAGGGATATTCGTGACACGAAATTAAGAATGAACGAAGAAATGAAGAAAAGCACGGAAAGTTTAAAGGCGCTTTCGATTTCTGATGTTCGTGCGGAAAGTCATGGACTAAACTTTGATTATAATCTAAAAAGTAAGTTACCTTCTTGGCTTTCTTTCTTCCGTTCACAGCTTACTGTCCCACAAGATGTTTAAGCATTTATTGAGGATAGAACTAGAAGACAATCCCAGATCGATAAAAGTGATATGCTATACTAAATGACTTGTCTATTGATCTGACTCTAATATTTATTTTTATTCCTTTAGATTCGTATGGGTCTTCAAATGAGAACAAGTCTGGCAATACTCCTATTAGGAATGACATGCACTATTTAGTATCCAGGGAAACTGGTGGCCTGTCACTGTCGCAATCTCAACCTTCCTTCCAAAACGTTCGTGTAATTAAAAAGCCATCTTCAGAAAAGGAGAAACACAAGAAGAATTCAATGTCGTGTCTTTCCGGTCGTTCCATTGATCCTTATAACCGAAAATCCGCCACAAATACAAGTGAAATTGCCAAAGAGAATTTTGAAACGCTTTCTGAATCGGATTTAGATTCTATCCTTAAAGAAGCTGATATAGAAATTGACGATTTCGAAGACATCCTCGATAAGTTCAGTGAAGAAATGCCAATCGACGAATTATTCGGCGCTGCGGCTGCTTATAGCAAAAATGAGAAGGGGGAAGAAATGGTTTATTCTTTAGGAGATCAGTCCGAAATATCAGATTGGGCAAAAAGTGGTGCAGGCGAATACGTAGAAAAGTTTCACGAAGAAAAGTACAAGAGACAAAGATGTGAAAGTGAAATACAGAATCTGCAACATGAACTTTTAGAGCTTAAACAACAAAATGCCGTTCTGGAAGGTGGTTTAAAGAAAAAAGATGCCATGTTTCTCCATATTTCGATGATCTGGAACCGTCTTTCTAAAGAGTGGAAGAGTCATGAAGCTTTTTCAAAAAATGCAACCGCAAAATTACAAAGTGATCAACACGTTCTAATAGCAGCTTGTCGAGAAAACAAAGAAAGAATTTTACAATATGAAAAAGAGTTGGCCACAGCGATTGAACTAGCGGACTCTTTCAAAGCTAAAGTTCAAGAAGTGGAAGATGAGAAAGTTAATATCTTACGTAGTTTACAGGAGGAAAATGCAGAATCTACAAACAGAGTCAAACGTGTGGAAAATCTTTTACAGGAATGTCAGGTAATTCGAAGTGTAAAAGCTTTTGGCTACCACAACTAAGAAAACTAATGTCATTTATATTTAATACATCATTCACTATCGTAGCTTAGGTTTGCCCTAACATAAATCAAGTGAAAACCGTGAAAGTCTCACAAAGTTTCATGATTATGATTGTGCATGCAGATAATTCACGTTATTCCTGCTACGGAGAAAACGTGCTTTCCCCAAATACCTTATAAACTTTCTCCACATTTTGCTTTTGTTTTCACCTTTTTGAAAGTTGGTGAAACTAAAAATATCTGGAAGTTATTTTGGTGAAAGCTTCCTCCTGGGGAAAGTCTCACTAGAAGACTAATAAAGAGAAAGTCAGGATTTTGACAGACTTATGTCTTTAGAGTATAGAATTTAAGTTTAGGGCAGTGACAGAGAAGATTTGTTGTTATTTTAATAATTACTTTTATTCATTTAATTTCAATTATTGTTAATAATTTTTATCGCTTATCATTTTTAATAGAGGGAAAAGGAAGAAACTGTAGCAGCTTTAAGAGCATCTCAAATTCGACTAGACGAAAGGACAGCAAAGCAAGAAGATATTTACCGAGAACTTTTAGAATGGAAAACGAAAGCTAATGAAAATCAAAATAAGTGTGAAAAAATTCTCGAAGATAAAGAAGCTTTGGAAAATCAGTTAAAGAGTCTTTCCAATCTGAAAAAATCTCTTGAAACACAAGTAACATGTTTGGCCGAAGAATTACAAGGAGAAACAGAAACTAAAGTGCATAAATTATAAATTACATTCTACGGGTGGTTTTTTCCTAAAAGGTTATGACAATGAGAAGAAGTTTATTGTTGTAAAGTTTTTGTCTTGTTTTGCAATTTTGTAATTAGAAAAAGGTGACTCGATTTTGTTGTTGAGGTCTTTCAATTTTGAATACTTTCACAAGACTAGTTTTAGTATTTCAGCATCGAGAGCTGAGTACCTCGATTAAAAATTACATTGTCATTATCCTGGAAAAAACCAGCCTGTTCTTTACACAAACGATATTACTTTTTCTACTCTGACTATTGAATAGTGTAGGATTGAAGTAGAATTATTATTAATTACCTACTTAATTGCCTAACTTTGTGGATTAAGCTATTTTCATTGTTCTCCTAAGTGTAGTTATAAGTTTCTATTAAAAACTGACCAAGGCTAAGACCTTTACGTCCTAAGCAAGTGTTTCACTACTTTCACTCTTCCTGTGAGAAAAATTACTTCAGTTTTTAACGAATTATATATTTTTAGAAACTTAATTATGTTCTTTTGTCTAAACAGAGTCGTTTGGAAAGAGAATTTGAAAACTCGATGAGTCAAAAAGTTCAAGAAGAAGCAAATAGACTGCACGAGTATTATAATGCCCAGGTGAAAGAAATATTGGCATCTGCAACTGAAAAAGCAGCTGCAGTCGAGTCATCTTTGTTGAACAACATGAAGAAAGCTTCTGTAGAAGCGGATCAAAAACTTAATGAGTGTAAAGCTAGGTATGTCAGCTTTTGTATTTAATTGTCATCGCTTTTTAGTATTTATCAGACATTTGACAACTTGACATGAATTTGATGTGCAAAAGAATTGATTGAAGTTTACAATAAGATGTTGTTTATAGGTACAAGGCTGAGATAGAAAATATGAGAACTAAATACGAAGCAGAAATGAAAGTACTGATACGTGAAAACACGCATAAGCAAAATTTAATTGCCGCTGTAAGTTGAGCTTAACCTGATTAAAGTATTGAAGAAATCGAATCTTTGACTTAAAGTTCGCCCAAATTGAAAATAATTTTTGAATTTTAGACTGCTCAGCAATTACAGTCTGGAGAACTTGCGATTTCCCAAACGACAGATCGTCTGCAGAACATTGTATCGAACATGAAACCACACGGATCCTCTTACCACAATTATGGCTCTCATAGAGAAAATGGACCAGCAGTCAACAATTATGGCTCCCATAGAGAAAATGGACCGGGTGTCACTTCTCCTTCGTATCAATTTTCTAACGGTATTCCGTCAAAATCTACTCGCCCGCAGCTGCTACAAAGTCATGTAGCTCCAAATGCTTCGTCATCCGTCGATACATCCCCGGCTTCTCAGGCGAATTTTGACCCATGCCATTTCTCAAGGTACAATACATCCACCCCTATAGTGTCCCTCGCAAGTAAATCAAATATTTCTCTTGTTAGTAGCATCGGTGGAAATAGTTTAAATCATAACCGTCCTGACTTTCTTCAGCTTCAGCTTCCACCTCTTGACCATTTATTGTCTAACCCTAAATTGCTTCATGTATTTTCTGAAATGTCTGTGTCCAACCAAGGCTTAGGCTCAGTAACCGCGCGTCAAACGTCGCAATTTGTACAAAATAATCCCATGTTATCCTCCGCTTTTGGTGAAAGTGTGGGGAAAGATCCGCATGATTGTAACCCCCGTAAAATTAAAAGTGTTAGTCAATATCCTTCAGCTGCATATTTGACAACTGTTGAACCTCCTATTGCAGCAGAGATTCCAGTGAGATTGGGAAACCCATCCCAACGACAACAAGAGGATCCGGTGATTATTGCAACGGCCACTCAGTCTAATTCCAACCGAATGCAAATCCCACCACCACCATCAACAGCATGCTCACAAAATGTACAACAACACACAGTCATAGAACCGGGTTTGCACAAATGTCTACAAGCACTTGTTAAATGCTACACAGAAAAACTGGACCAACTCCAAGTCGACACGAGCAAAAACACTACCACCACTACTGATTACGAAAATTATGTTGATTCCTCAACAGCCGCTGGTGTTACAAAGATCTCGACTACGTCCATTGCACATTCTGTAAGTACGAGCAGTAGCATTTCTAACGATACTCTCATTAATAAATCCAGCAACCATAATGTTGTAACTCGTATTGAAAATAAAATGTCTTCTAAAAGAAACAAAAAGAAAGCTAATAATGCGGTGGTAGATGACGGTGAATACAATGAAACCAATGTAACAACCATTTCACACAATTCTAACGTCAAATCTACAGACAAATCCGCTTCGTCTTCTCATAATTTTAAACGCCCGTGGAAATAATGTTATTTTTATTGTATGTTTTTAATTGTCTATATCAACATAAACCTTAACTATTTCTGTACAGTAAATGACATCAATGTTCCTATCTCATAATTAATTATTATGCAAATCTGTTACTCTACATTCACAAAAGTATTTTTCTCTTAGTTTATATTTTCTACTATGCATATCTTGTTCAAATATGTAAAGTGTCCAATGTTTATCCATTCACAGGAGCAGCTTTTCTACTACGAATGGATGCAACCTCTTTGTTTCATTATAAATTGTAATTACTACTTTTGTAAATGACTTGTTGAGTATTATTATAATTAAGGTAAAAATAATGCACATTTATGTTAGTTACTTGTTCGGTAAACTTTATGCATGATACTACATAAAGCCTGACTTATAAATAAAATGAAAGAAAAGAAACGCTGAGTCTGTCAATGGTGTAATAATAATATACACAATAAATAAATAACAGTAATCGAATCGTAAAGTTCATTAGGTATTTATTTATACGATAATTCATTCTCGGATATCAAACTAACTACTTTTACTACGATTTATGAAACTAGATTTCTTTACATTGTATTCTTGCAACATATTTTGCAAGTAGATTCGCAAGTGAAAATATTTGATTACAATAATTAAACGGTAAATTAATGGCATTCGTATAGAGTATAAGTAGAAAATTATCAACCTGAATGCAATGCGAACAAACGCAACCTATTGTGTAATAGTCATGATGATAGCTTTTAGCTTACAATTAGTACAATACTGTTCCATTTTGCTTTACATTACAATGTCAAATGAAAGATATTTAATTTATTTTACTCGTTTGATGGAAACGGTAGAGTAGTTTCAGTTTCCTGAAATCCCATGAATGAGCCATACAGGGAAAGAAACACACCTACTGCAAAAAACGACGCAAAAATGAAGTACGGGTTCCATGTTTTTGGCCTGCGCTTCAACTTTGAGGATAACTTGAACTTGAACCATGGTTGTGTCTTGAACTCCGGTAAACTAGTCCAGTTTATAGTGAAATAATTCTTCGACAATGTCATCTCGCTCATCGACGAACTACTTGATTCAACAGGTTTCCACACTACGGTGTTTAACTCGTTCGTCTGACGCCTCTTCAGACGAAGCCGCAGTCCCAACGAAATCTACAAGGCACAATTTAAAAACAAATTATAACTATGCACTTACAAAAATTCAATTTTGCCGAATTTGACTTCTTTAATATAATTTAAAAAATTCTTGATCAAATTAGTTTACTTACATCCTCGAGCTTTATGCTCTCCAGACTTTCCAAGTCACTGTTGGCACCGAGATTTTTTGCCCCCAAATCGAAAGTAGTTTGCATCGGTGGTTTGCCTTCTCTCTCCATCTCCACAACAAGTGAAACTTTCTGAAAAAACAATCAGATCAAATCAAGGTTAATACAAAATATGTCGTAATATTCTCATATTATTATTGTCTTATTGTTAGTTGCAAAAATAAAACATGAACTCGATCGTGGCTTACCAATATGTTTGCCTGTGATTTCAATGTGTCCGTATCCTCTCTTCCAGATCTTAAAGAGTAGGACGAATGGAACACTGGCATGTCCGGAGCTGCGGCAGGAGCTGTTGCTGAGGCAGGAGCTGTGGCAGCGGCTTGTTGGGTCCCGTTTTCTGTCATCATCGAATTGGTGACATTTCTACAACGACTCTTCGACTTTCGACTGCGACTGCGAGTAATGCGACGCCCACCGTCAAAACCATGATCACCCATGATTGATGATTTCTTCAACAACAGTGGTATAAAATAGCAATGATGTTTAACGAACAATTATTATAGACGAACTGTAGTTCTTCGTCAAATTTTAATCTTGCATTGAATCTTAGCACAATCTCCCGTAAAAACTTTTCGTCCTGTACAGCACAAGCAACTCCTTTATTTCCTTCACCACTGACTGTTTCTTAATTAACTTGAGAAGCACTTGACCGATATTTTTAATGAATTTGACTTAAATTAGCGAAGTGAATTAGAAGAATTACCACTGCACTGAATATAAGTACGAAAATGAATTTGAAGAAGAGTAATACAATAACGTCGATTTCCATTCGGAAATAGAGAATGTCCTGCGACTTGCAAACGTTACAAATACAAGATGCAGCAACTGCGGCAGTCTACGCTAAGCTAAACTCTACTTACAATTTAATTCCTTCTTTTAGTTTTGGTTTGTCAAGAATAAATAGCACAAAAAGAATAATGGCCTTTTACTTATACAAAAATGTTATCAGTACCTACCACGTACGTAGGTAGATTTGTTATCCAACTCACCGGCGCACGGTTGTGTAAAAGATAAAAGGTATGAATACCCATGAAAATCAACTAGAATTAAATAAATATGAATAATATGAATACCTATGGGTACTTAGGTACGTATAAATATAGCAATAACTTCTAGGTTTAAGCTAAGGCTGAAGGCTGAACATTGCATCTTGATATACGACGTGTTGAAGAGAACTGCCGGATGATTTGACTCCTCCAGTGCTGGAATGGTGATGTTGGTGCTGACTGTGATGGCCTGCAGAAGGAT
Organism: Pogonognathellus flavescens; assembly: GCA_019776165.1. Lineage (NCBI taxonomy): Eukaryota > Metazoa > Arthropoda > Collembola > Entomobryomorpha > Tomoceridae > Pogonognathellus > Pogonognathellus flavescens. Next base: position 9,270 of record JABASD010000248.1, on the reverse strand, counting down.
GATGAGACTGATGATGCTGATGAGTATGCTTCGTTAAGTCTAACTCTCCCGTGTGAAATGAATCTGAACGAGCACTAAGGTCAATTAATTCTCTAAGGAATGAAGATGCAGATTGGTCTTGACTGAAAGACGAACGAAGTGACAAATCCACAAGGTTCCCTTCGCTGCAAAGTTGGTGACCATCATCAGCTCGGGATATCAAATCTACAACAAGTAATAATTAAATTTAAAAGTTAATATTTGCTTGCGTTTTAAAAATAAACATGAATTATTTCTTTGAAATATTTTCCATGTTTAAGAATCAGACAGTAAAAGATTGAAATGTTGAGCAACTTACCGATTGGTTGTCTGAAAGCACCCATGTCCAGGAGTTCCCTGTCTGTCAGATCTAGTTTGTGGTAGGTATTACTCATGCCCATTCCCATGCCGCAAACCCCGTTCATACTCATATTGTTCATAGTGATTCCTGAGATCATGCTCATATTTCCCGATTCCACAACTCTTGAACTTAAATCCATTAAAGGATTACTAAAATCTTGGCGAACACATAATTCCAGAGGATCTCTTTGAAATACTTTCGTAAGTTCCATTGGCATATCCTGGAAGCTATTTGGGTTTGAATCCAATTTGTAGCTCAACTCCATCGGCTCACTTTGATGATGAACTATTGACAGAACGGATGGGTTGTGTATTTGCTGACCGCTGTGATGATTGTGTTGGCTTGTAGGAGGAATGTTACTCGCATTTCCATTACCCTCGTTACCCAGAGCATGGTGAATAGCACAGTCAACCAGATCTAAAGCATTCATCGAGTTGCTGGCACTACTACCGTTGCCACCGGAAGGGTTTTGGTAGTTTTTCCCACACGACGAAGAAGAAGCGGGTAGCTGACCCCAGGGCGATTGATGAGTCATTTGATAAGAAGAGCTATGTATTGGTTCCGAAGATGGCTCGTGGTACTCCTGAATGGGTTGTGATGGTGGTGGGGGTTGCTGCGTAACATGTTGTTGGTGAGCTTCTTGAATTTGAGGCTGCGGTATTGGAACTACAATTGGAGAGTGATGATGGTTGCTGTGAGTTGGTTGTTGACCAGAGCCAGACGAGTTGTGATGAGAAACTGGGGTAGGTGGAGGTTGAGGCGGAGGAGGTGAGTGATGATGTTCAGTTGTTTGTTGTGAGGTACTGGGTTTAGCAGATTGAGGAACTGGAGGAGAATTATTGGAACTCTGGTCGTCACTGTCTTCTTCAACGTCCTCTTTGTCAGAAGTAACTTTCCTGGGAGGAGGAATCTTTTTTCCTTCTTCTATTTGTGAAGGGTGCTTCTTCTTTACATGTTTAGCGTAATTGGAGAAGGTACCGAAACATTTATGACACCAAGGGCAGCCTTCAGTCTTTTTACCCGAATGAGTGTGCATGTGATCGTCTAACTTACGCTTTTGATAAAACGCTTTTCCACAGGTGGGGCACAAATGTTTTGGAGGTTGCGTATGCCGTCTCAGATGTCTTTGCAAATAAGTAGCTGTTTTGTATTTTTTCTTACAATCTGTGAAGGAACATTGAAACTCCAGGCTTGGTTCCGAGTGGATTTTTTGATGACGATTTAAAGCTTTGAAATCAATGAACTTTTTGTTACAAACAGAACAGGCATATTTCTTAGGTGCATTTAAATGGTGGATTTTCATGTGGGTATCTAATGTAGATTTCTGAGTGTACGAAATATTACATTCTACACATTCAAAACGGCGACCTTCATGTATCATCATGTGACTTAAGTATCCAGCCTTCGTGAAAAGGTTTTTGTCACAAATATCACACCTCTTGTACACTTTCTCCGGTGTTTGTTTCGATGATGATGCCGCCTCGTCTGTTTTAGAAGATGGACTGGTGTTTGATTCTGATACACTGCATTCCTTCGCACTCTGTTCTTGATATTTTTTGTTGTGGCCATTGAAACGCGTATCATGTTGCGATTCTCGATGAGATTCGGGTGGCTCAGAGGTTATGGCTACAACACTTCCAGAATTTGAAGTTTGATTTGATGGGTTTTGATTTGAGACGCTGGAACCAGAGTAACATGGGATCTGTTCACCGCTTCCAGTACTTTGATTGGATGCAGGGGCGTCGTCATAATCGTCTGCCAACCTTTCTGGAGTAGATATTACTGACGAGAATGATGCTGGTGAATCAGGTTCCTCAATTGGATGTTTGGAATTCACGTGAATGGTCAACTCTACATAATAGGAGACAATAATATGGTGTTACTTCCTAAACCAAAAGTCAATTACAACTAGGTATATATAAACGGTTAAAAGACTTTATTAATTACCTGTATGCGAATGATATCGCTTTCCACAATCTTTACAGGAGTGTGATTGAGGTGACTTGAAGCTTTCCTCATTGTTATGATGGCGAAGATAATGGTAATAAATGACTTTGTACTTGCGACTAATCTTTGGACAACTCGCACACTGAACAATAGGGGAATGGTGCTGCAAATTCGAATGGGATTCCTTATGATGGGACTTTAAACTACTTTCTTCGGTAAAAATATCTCCACAAACACCACATTTGACAGAAATCAAACGCTTTTTTGGCGATTTCAGAGTGGGTTTCCTCCGGTCGTGTTTTTCCTTATGAAAACTATCATCAGAAAGACATTCTGATGAGGATAAGACACTATCTTCGTCCATAGAAGCAGGATTGTTTCTTTTGTGCAGTCTTTGTAGAGATTCGGATTTCGACAATGATTTTGCAATACATGCCAACTTTTCCTGCGCGTCCAATACTGTATTTTTATACTGAGCATAATCTTCTAAACTCGAACAACAGTCGGTACAAATTCTCTTAGGTAACATGTCCTCCTCTAAGACCTGGAAGAATGAAAATGATTGGTTTTAAAATATTTTAAGACATGTAGTTAGTGTCATTATTAGTTCAGCTCTGTAAAATCAATCATTCTACATTTATAGAAGGTTTACAGTTGCATAATTTGATAACTTGAAAATCTGATGTAATTATTAAAACTTACTAGAATTGTTAAAGTTCTTCGTATTTTCTCAGGGATGTGCAGTCGTTTACCTTCCTCTCCAAAAATGGAAACACCTTGTTTCAACTCCAACGCACACATCCTACAATACTTGTGAATGAATCCTAAGCCTTCACGAGCCTTTTTGTCCATCATATTTGACGGAGTCATCTTTAATTTCAACTTGAACAGATAATATTACAAATTCTTTGTTATTAAATCTGTAATCACAACCACCCTCCCCAGGCTGATTTTACTTAGAAAGAACAAAAATCTCAGAAAGATTTTCCATTCTCTCTGTCGTACGTAACCTGACCCTGACCTATCATATTGGAAATTAATCTTCAAAATCCTTCTGCCAGTCTAAAATCTAATTTATTAACACGCAACATAATATCTAAAAACATCTGATCGCTTTATCAGATTTATCACTGACCATTCTTGAACAAATGTGATTTACTAATAATTTAATTAATAAATTGAGATATGGTGCCCTATAAAAAGACTTGAACTAACGTCACTAAACTAGTATGCAATTATTTCGAACAATTTTTATTAAAAAAGTGAAAAATAGTTTGGTTTCGAATCGCCAAAAATAAATGATGATGGAGATATCTAAATCATTTGATTCAAGTTATGCCACCTCCAAAGGGACATTTCACTGTCGCACGGTGTAGGCCCTTTGAATGTAATGAATTTTTCCTAACCAAGCGTGCGATCGTATTAATTTCATGAAAATATTAATTCAGTTAAAATTAAATAGATTGTTATAACTTGAGTGTGAAATCTAATCCAAATCTCGTGAAACTCCGTCATTAATATAGATAGTTAATTAATTTAGTCGTAATTTGACTTCTTTTATTCCCGTGTCAGCACCAGTCAGATTGAGTATTTTCTTCTCCATCCATATCCCTAAGATTATCATCTTCCTGGTGAATATTTTGATTTTGCGATAAATTTTCCCGAATTTTTTTAAGATTCCTTAGGCCTTGAAACTTTTAGAACAAATTGGTATCGTTTGGATGACACAGCTCAAGCTCAAGCATATGGTACGATGTTAAATGATAATAAAAAAATTCTGTTAAATAGAAATGAATTGTACAAGGTCATTTTTATTGAGAATGAGCTAAAAATGTACAAAAATCTATAAATTAGTTAACAATTAAAATTGACTTGTAAATGTTGTAAATTACTTAATTAGGTAGGTTACACGAGTTAAATGATGCTGGGAAATGGTGATGAAAGTTAAAAATGACAATATGACATATATAAACGTTATAACTATTTGGATCAAATAACAATTGCATTAAATATTTGACACTTTATGTTGTTCTACAATCTAGATAGACACGTTAATAATTTTATACAGTTACACTAAACGATTAATTTTAAGTTGTGTTTCTATTGCGAAAATTAGGCCTGCCTGTAGCAACAGGGCCGTCTAGGGTGACTTTACCTCGGCCCTTAGCCCATGTAGGAGCTCTACTGTTTGCATTTGAAATGGCAGAATTCTTAACGTTACTTATTGACATGGGTTTCACGGGAATACTTTTTTCAGATATAGTTTCCAAACGAGATTTACTATTAACCCCAATAGGGTTGATACCGTGAGAAGCAGGGACTAGTTCCAAACGGGCACTTAAGTCGTCTTCTAGAGGAGTTGAGTTCGCAGTACTTTGGTATACGTGCATCCAAGAGGGAGTAGCGGCGGGTAGACTACTATTTTGGTAACTGTTACTATTTTGATTGTTATTCTGACCCTGTAAATGGGAGAAAAACGTAGGCTTCCGTGCCCCTCCAACTTGGTTAGTACTACTTACGCGTATTTGATGAAGTTGTCTCTGTAAATCGGATTGAGTATTTTTTTCTCCGTCCCTATCATCTTCCTGACGAATATTTTGATTTTGTGATAAATTTTCCCGAAATTTTTTAAGATTGCTCAGTCCTTGAAATTCATTTAATTGTTTGTTTAGCCACGCAATCATATTTTCGTTAGATTTAGCATTTTTCTCAAATTCTTCTATTTTCTTTTCAGACTCTTCTAGCTGCATCTGTAAACGCTCAATCTCAGATTCTTTTCCTGAAAGATTTGCTTTCGTAGATGCCATATCCGACTCAAGATTGTGAACTTGTCTATCCCGATCTTGAATAGTCCTTTCCTGTTCCGAGGTAATTTGTTGCTGAAAATAACAATTTCAAATTTCAATATATGCTTATTATTATTCAAACCAAAAAGCTCGTAAATATAGCTAAAGATAAATCACAATGTTCCAAATTTTCATATAGGTCCAAATTTTTATGAGATAATTATGCAATCACCTAAATAAATCCAACTAACCTGCAATTTACTCTTAGTATGTATACTCCTGATATCGTCTTGAAGTTTTCTGATGATTTCATTAGCTTTTATTAATTCAGTGGATACATTTTTGTTGACTGATTTTAATTTGTCGACATCCTTTGTCAATTTTGCGCAATGGTCATCAAGAAACTTCTTCTGTTCCGCTAATTGATTAATATAATCTTGTTGCCTCTGCACAACATTCTGCTTCTCCCTTAAATCAGCCTCAACAGTTGTCAATTTGTTCTGTAAAGAGTTTACGGAGCGTTGTTTTTCATGATAATCGTTATCTAGCTTTCCATTCTGTTTCCTTGCTAAAGTAACTTCTTGTTGCATTATTTTAAGATCATCTTCATAACTTTTTAATTTGGCTCTTGTATCGTGCAAAACTGATTCATTTTTGTATTTGAATTGAATCAGCTCTCTGTTTTCCGCTTCCAGGGTAGTGATACGATCTTCTAAAGTGACAATCATTTGCCCATGTCGTTTATCTAATTCCGATTTTTCATGGTCAAACTTAGCAGATAATTCTGACTGCAATTTTAGCAGTTTTTCTTTCTCTTGAGTCATTTCATTAAAGTGCTTAGCTGCCAATGTGCTTGCTTGACTGTGAATTTCATTTTGTAATTGATTCAATTCTTGTGTCCTTGCATCCAACAGTGACTTACTCCTGCCAACTTCACCATTCATAGATGAAACCAAATGGTTGTATTTTTCTTCCAGAAGCTGATAATCTTTTTTCAGAGATGATGTCACATCACACAAATATTTTTTAACGTCGGAGTCACTTCCGGGATTAATTAGAAGCGACAGATGACACAAGTACTTGAACGGGTTTGACTCCACAATGTCCAGCACTACAAAAAAAAGTTTTTGTAGACTTAACAAATAACTATAACTTTATTTACCATTTACAAACATATTTACTATTACTAATGAAATGAAATTAACTTACCACTGTATGCTCCAACTTTTAAAACTAAAAGAAACTTGGGTCCAATTTCTATCGAACTTTCATCCGAACTGGGGTCGCATTTATCTAGAAGTGTTACCAGCTGTTGAGGAAATCCGTAGAAATCAACGAGAAGACCCTGGCGATTTTTAAGTTCCGGAAACTCCGACTCACAAATTCGTAAAAAGTAGTAAAATGAAGGATTATCGTCGTTTGTCAGTCTGAGTGTAATCTCCTTTTGTGGATTCATTGCTCCGCATGACGATGAAGGGTGCACCACAGTAACTCGAATGACCTCTTTTTGTTCAACACCTTGCCTTGTCATGGAAGCATCTCCTCCTCCTAGATCTCTTTGGCTGACGCTAAGATCTTTTCGAATAGATATGGGCAGTAGTTTAGTAAATACATGAGTGCTGGAATTCATATTAGCCATTTTCGCTTCACCATTCCTGTGAATAATAATAATCACAAAATTAATGCATGCATTTCCAGATCCTTACTTTAACCTACAACCTATGATGATACAGGGTCACCCTGTATCACCCCTTTCGAGATTCCATGCATAATCAGATAACCAGGTTATTTTAAGTGACAAGTCGAATCTACTAACTATACGACCATCCGACAGTCGAGCCGAACGCTTTTGACAAATCTGTGTTAGTGTTAGGATTCGAGATTTGGCATATAGGCATATCATACATATATGTACATACGGAGTTCACATAAAAAACAGATAAAATTTTAATTATCAATTACTATACGAAAATATGAACCTTGCGCTGCGCTTGTTGATTGCTCCGCTGCCCGATGTCCGGTCGATTGCTCACATTTGATTTTTAGTTTGATGTTTGTCATCTACGCAAGTCTTAGACTCTGGAGAGAGATAAGAAATGTTCCCTAAGAATGTACGATTTGTTTCCGAAAATTGAAAAATTCAACGAGATTCGCACTTTGCAATTATCTTTTTAATCCACAGTTAGCTCACCTGTTGAATTTCATCCACTGTTTTTTATTCTGCAAAAAATGTTGTGGCTCAGGCTCAAGATGACACGGTCGACGAACAATGCTAATTATTGCATTATTCCCGCATTTAAAAATATGAATTTGGTTGGTCCTCCTACGGTTTACTGAACGCTGATTGAAGGTTTCTTCGTAAAAGCGCCAAAAACTGACAATACTAAAAACCCAACATAAATCCTGACAGGCCCATACCACAAGTTAGCAATATATAAGACATCCGACAATGTATTTCAATTATTTTCAACGAACTTTAAGCCAGTTATGTTTATTTTATGCTGGTTAAGGTTCTTTTATGTCAATTAAATTTATTTTATGTCAGTTAAGTTTATTTTGTCATTTAAGTTTATTCGTTTATTTTATGTCAGTCATTAAGTGAACTTAGTTAAGTCAGTTAAGGCAGGTCTTCGGCTGTATATATTTAGCTGTTGGCTGTTTTGAATGCCGCCAAAATTATAAATCATTCTGTACTTATTCAATTGGTTGGCAGTTTGTAAACAGCAAACAGATAACAACAAACAAGTGTTATAAAAGTAACCGTTGAGGTTTCCCGATTTTGTTCCTTTCACCCATTTCACCGTGTCATCTGTTTATTTTACAGTAATTTAATTATTGCAGTTTGGAATTTGGAATGTCTATATATAAAACAGGTAAGTTGAAAACTGTGATAATTTTCTTGTAATTTTTAATAAACTACTTATAATAACAGTGAAATTGACAGTTTGATCTGGTACGCTAAAAAGAAAGTTTAAAAACGTAGAGGTAGCAATTCATTTCACATTTTATCACTTTTGAAATATTAATTTTCTATTTTCAGTTTACGTCTTGCAAAATAAGAATTTTGCGTCTGATGTCTGAAAGCTCAGTTTTATGTATCTCATTTTAATTTTGCTCCTTTTTGAGTTTTAGATATATATTAGGAGTTCAACCCTTTCAGTTTCAATGGAAATCCAACCTTGATTGTAACATTTAATCAAATCATCATCCGGGATCGGGAGTCGGGAGCTCAACTTTCTACTTCGCAAAGAAAGCTGAACAATAGCAAAAAAGATTTTGAACACTTTTTATGTAAAATCAAAATGCCTGTGTTACGCAATAAAAAAGGATCTACAATTAGGCTTCCTGCCGTACTACCCAAAAGCCGAAAACAAAAAATGCAAAAACTTGATGAAGATTCGCAAAATGAAACCGAATCTACAATGGTGACGGAATCTACGATAGCAACTGAAGCTACACTGACAGAAACGACTAGTGGGTAATTACATAAGTTAATTCTTCTCTACTTAATGGCTTTACTTCATACTTTCAGACAAGACATTAATTTGTTACTTGCTTAATATGTTTATTTTTCTGTCAATTATTTAATGATTTGTTGAATTGTCCGTCTTTGTTGTGAAAAATGAGTATATTAGTTCTTTCATAACTAACAATTCAATAATAAATATGTGTTCATGTATTTATTATTTATCTCTAAGTATTATTGTCTTTAACCGAACTCGGATTTTTTTAATTGATGTTGATGTTCAATACATTGAACCCTTTTAGGTACTATGCAATACTTACAGTAGTATTTATAACTCAACGTAAAAAATATTAAACTGATGTTAATTCATGTTAATGTTAGGCAACCTTCTGTCTTGGAGAATACATGTGCATCCAATTCATCTCAAAATCGAGAAATACTTCGTTTAATTACTCCAATCTTGGAAAAAGTTCAAACACCAGGAGAAAACTTTGATGAAGCCTTGCGAAAATTAGAGCGATGCTATAATACGGTAGTTGTGACTAAAATAGATTTTGATAGCTTTTTAGATTCATCATAAAATAAGTAGTCTAACTCAATGTAGGATTAGTTTTGTTACTTTTCTGCATGTTGAAAAGAACACCCGAAGTGATGCATGGCAGAATGATCCCCAGACAGATTTTGCTCCTCTT
>JABASD010000247.1:0-95296 GCA_019776165.1 Pogonognathellus flavescens | reverse complement strand
TTATACACAGTAAAATCTCCAAATTGTTAGGCCTGGAGTTTACCTACAAAAGCAAGGAGCTCTAGAGTGTCTCAAACTCTAATCTAGTTAGCCTTGATTGTATACATGTGAGTGTGTAAATGTGTGTAAATGGAGAAACATACGAGAGACTGAAACCGCTTGTTTGGTTATATTCGTTAGTTATACTTATAAAATGCAGCTACTGTTATATATGGCTAGTTTGTTTTAATGGCTGGTGTGACAAAAGGTTATTGTATGGGTACACGAGAACAACGGAGGAGGAAAAGGAAGAAAAAAATATTCGCTAAGAGCTGGAGAGGAAAGTCTGGAGAAATTCTTGCCTTTCTCTCTCTCTCTCTCTCTCTCGTTGGTTTCTTCACAATGAGCTTTACTCTGGTGCTTTTACTTTTTACTATCAAGACTGGCTATTTATTTGGACCGAGCTGTGTATAAATTGCAGAGCGAGATTGTATTGTTGTGTCCGTATGCAACTTAACTTGCATGCATACTTGAACTGGTTAACCTGAGGCAACGTAGTTACTCAATAAGAGAATTTCATTGCACACACTCCTCGGTGTGTAGTTGAGCGCAAGGTTGCATATGCATTAGCAGTTTTGTGTAGCACTACAAGTTTTCTGCCTAGTCACTGTAAATGATTGGTTTAGAAGAGCGTGATTGAATTTCTATTCAGCAATAAACATCTACACAGTATTAAAGTATGTACATAGCGTAGTTACGTTCACACAGTCGTTTCTTCCCTGTGAGAATGTACAACTATATGCATTCAATCTTTCTCCAATCCAACGTACACGTATGCAAGTAATAATTTCGTGGACTGTGTTGTGTAACTGCAACGTTATGTTATGTCCTGTATGTTTTTGTATTTAAAAGTACGCGACTATATTTTATGTATAGGTAAGTATACCTTTTATACCTATCTCTATACAGATATACTACTACAAGTTAGTATTTATATATTATTTCATATGTATTGCACTTGTCTGCTAGTATTCGTATTCTATGTAAGTATTACCGTGTGTTGTTCATAGTATTGCATGTATAATGCCGTAGTGTAATTATTACTCCTACTACTCAAGTATAATATTCTAAGGTGGGCTGCTGTTGTTCCATTGAGGAGAAATATTACCAGGTAAATGTACCCCTGTAATATTATAGGTAGGACTGATACTTACTTTCTCTAATATATAATATGTATGTAGTAGAGGTCTATAGAGTATAGAGGTAAGTATGTAATGTTATGAGTCTCGTCATATTATTATGAGTTTTGTTCACATTTCACAATCAGTTCGACAACTACTAGTAGTATGTATTTTGCTAAATAATTATAAGGAGGGTAGTTGTTGGTGTACACAACGTACACTTATTTCTTTGCTTCTAATTACATCCTTATATGCTAGCTATGTATGTACGTCTCTATCGTACTTATGATCATTATGAATTGGTTTTTCCATACTTCTGTAAATATAGTTATATTATGTATTGTATATTTCTAGGATTTTACTACGGTTTTTCTCGAAGTTGAATAGTGAGCATCGTGTGTGTATCAAGTGATGATAGCATAATGCAAGACTAGCCGTTGAATTGACGTATAGTGGTTAGTTTGTATTTAAAGTGCTACGAATGTAATAATAATATGAGTTTTATGCCTTAGATTATGTCGCTACTTCATTTATAATTATAATTACTTATGTGTCCGAATCTACTATGTATTGCGAACTGTTCACAATGAAAAAGGAAGTACGTAATTTCCGGACTTGGGAAGATGATGATGATATAGATGACACACACACATATATAATATATAATATATATTGTATTATATGTGGCAGAGAACAGCTTACGTGCAGTCAGTAATTTCAGCGTAGTTCCTTCCGTGTGAGTCCACTGATTCATTGTAGTGTCGTTTTCGTAGACGTCGACTCTTCCATGTAAACTGCAGAATGTTGTAGACGTTGAATTAAAGAGTAGGTTGTGTTAGTTATTTTAAACAGCAACAACAACAGTAGAGTAGAGATGTACTTTGTAGTAGTATTGGCTGACTTATGACGGTTGTCTGTCATTGACAGATGAAGAATGAGTGTTTCAGTGCGAACTGGCGTGGAAACTTGAGAGTTCGTCCGAATAATAATTATTATCAGTACTCAAGTCTCTTCACATAGAACTAGGACCGACTAAACTAAACTAAAATTTTATGTACGTCACTTTGGGAAGTGTAAACTCACGCAAAACACACATACACTCACACTTACTCCACCACAGTTTCTTTTTCCTGCGTCTTTTACATTTTCCACGTCGTTTTCTTTACAGGTGATGTTCCATGCGGAAGTTACTGGTGCAATGGTTGAGTTGCTGCAGAAGATGTTTTGGCAGTTTCATACAAGTTGTAGACATTCTTGTGTGTTCATGTAATTTTATGTAGTGGTGGTATTGAATTTGGAAACCATAACATTTTAGATTGTGTATACAGTTTTTTTTAGAAGATGGATGTTTTAGTGTATGTTGTTAATATAATTTATTGATGTTATTATGTTCCTACAGATAAGTATGTCGATGCATAATAACTATACTGTATGAATTTATGTTTTGTGTTACATGAATTGACGTTGAAGTATTTGTTTGTGTTTTGTGTGGTACTGTGGGGAAATTGCATAGTAGCAGTAGTATCGTGTATAGTTATTTTATATCGGTATGTAAATGTAGGCAGTTTTAGTTTAGTTAGTGACTCCACGGTAAATATTTGTAATAATAATATGCAAGTGCATACTTTTATAAATATTATTTTTACAAGTCATAGTTCCTCCAGGTTACATTACAACTCTTGATTCTGCCCTGCTCAATCCTCTTCAAATCCTTCGTTTCGCTTCTTTTTTTAGCATCTATAATGGAGTGTATTTTTATGTCTATAATATATCTGAGTGAGAGTGGTTGCTGTGAGAGATTTATTTTGAGACTCACACACACGTGTGTGTATGCTGTGTCTATTTCTCTCTCTCTGTCGTCGTCATCAACACAAGAAATATCGCGAGACCGAATTAGTGATATCCATTTGTAAATGCGGCAGGTATTAAAGGTCCCTGTACAAAAATTACACGGCATCACTTTATAAAACTTCATAGAAATAAACATTCCAACATCCACAGATGTCTTACAATATCACAGTGGAAATAAGCACAGCTCTCACATCAGCTCCGCATTAGCATCAGCAATTAAGCCACAGAGACCATTCCAAATTCCATTACATTACAGAAGATCAAGGAAAACTATCATGCATGAAATGTTTGTGCTACTCACCGAATTCAAACGCAAATCACTTGCAATCCGATTTGGCTTTCTGCTGCGGCTGCACTATATTTTAGCCTTAGTGGCGTACCTAGTACGACTCCAAGCAAAATTCGCTCAGAGGTACAGAAACTCATCCCGACAGGTCGGAAACAGAAGTTGTAATTTACAAAGCACGCTCCACACACAACAATAATATTCTTTAGACTCAAACTGTAATCTATAAGCAAAAGCGTCACATGGAAATTTACAAACGACATAAATGCAAACATCAGCAACACTGCATATGTACAAATAATATACAAAACAGAACACCCTACGAGGGTACTCACAAATACACACAGAGACAAGTTCAAGTCTCCTCCTGTTGTAGTAATAAGCACAATATTTGCAAGGAAACGGCTTTAGATACAAACTTTGCATACCTATGTATGGCTTTTGCAAATATAAAGACAAAAATATTATATACGTGGTGGAAAGGTGTACCACAATATTTGAGTGCAGCATCCCACAATGTAAACCAACCCGACCGATGGCAGTCAATACGTGAAAATGAACTGAAACATACGGAATAATGTGACTACCTTTGTGTCTCTATATATTCTATACGAATCTCTTCACTTTTGCTGTTTCATACATGACGCTTGGTTTACACACACCACAGAGAATGGGAAATCGCTTCAGTGCAAACTTATGTATATTGTAAAGGTAGAGTTGTAATATTATTTGTTTGCGAATCTGCACCATGCAGGTAGACTCATGCTGCCTCCTTGGCACATTCCATTATGAAAATATTACATATGAGGTTTCTAGGATTCTATTTATATTTTTATACTAGGAATACTATATACCTACGTTTATTTAAACCAGCAGATGTATTATTATGTTAGACCACATCCAAAAAATTGTTGAATTTTTGAGTCGGCTACCACCTACTGCCTAGTACTCCTGTGAATATAAAGAGGATCTGTATTAGTATATGGAAGCAGCAGTAGTGGAAGTGAAGTGTTCAAGGGTAAAAAGAAAGGTAGTGCTAGGTATTCACAAAACATCACATCCCATCACATTCAAGTCTTTCTCCATACATCCTCCATTTACCTTGCCATTCGAGCGGAGAATATGCTTCTGCTATCTGCACAGATATAAATGTGACTTTTCTTTCATTCCGAATGTACATCTGCACTGTAGTATTACTTAAATAGATCTTTCTGCTAAATGTATGCAGGATATACAGTCAGCAATGCTATACGTCTAGAAAATATACTCTCAAGTAGTAAGTAGGGCCATAGTAGTCATCAGTAATGGAACATTTGTACCAAAACTCTTTCTCGAACTTTTGGATATATCTAACAGCCATTACATTACATTACGGCTACAGTACATTACAGGCAGTAATATTATAGTCTTCGCAGAGTCTTAAGTTAAATCTGGCTATACTTACACCACAGTCTGTATATGGCATATTCTATGTAATGTTAACATATAACAAACCGTAGACTCAGTCAGTGTTCAAATTCTTATCAGCTTTCCGGAAATATTCACAATTTTTTTCAAGTCTTTAAAACGGTATGTCGGGGATCTCAGAACACACACAAAGCAGGAATCTCAGCGAAAAACCTCCAATGCACAAGATTAATTTTTTTTAAATCTACAAGTTTAACACAAATGCAAGAAATTATTTGTTTCAAAATATGCTAAACATTTATGTGTGGCGATGTTCCCTGCGATGTTATTTTTTAACATTTTTTATATTTCATAATTTGTTCAATTTATTTCCATGTTTTGCATATTTGGAAAAATATTGTTGCTTATTACTGTATTTGTAGTTTCTTCATATTTTCTATGGAACCTTTTTTGTGATATCTTCTCCATTAAGCTTTAATTGTGAATCTCAAGGAATGTTTTGATGTGTTAGATATTTATGGAAAATTTTTATCAAAACATATATGTGTTTTTTGATGGTGTGCACGGAACCACGTGTCAATTGATTACGTTTATTTTATTATTCCTGCCCATTTTTCCACTGACTACATTATAGGAACGTATGTTTGCATGGCTTAGGTTTAGTAGAGTAAGGGATCTGGATTGGTTTCCTGTAAATGCTAACCTTGTGCGTTTAAGTCAAGTCAATGAGTAAGTAAAACGTATAGAAGCTGATCAGTTTGGCTGCCTATAAGGTTTCTTTTGGTTTTGTTATTCTAACTGTGAACTGCTACTTATAAAATATAGCAGTGGCCCTTCTAGTCATCCAAGAACTATCTTCGGAGCCGTGGCAGCGGCGTTCTAAATAATACTAATCCAAAGCAAAACGAAGGAAAGGAAGCAAAAACGATAGCGGGGAAATTGCAATATTACACAGAGGCAGAAGAAGAAGAAGACGAAGAAGAAGAAGAAGAAGAAGGAAAGAGAGGAGAGAGCGGAAAACTGACGAGATGGCTTTAGGCAAGTCTTCACATCAGAACTCGACTGAACTACTCCTTACAACAGAAAGTCGCAATACTCACTTCACTCTCCTCCTGCTCTTCTGTGCAGCTCGACACACTTAACTGGAGCAAAGAGGAAACTGGAAGCAGGAGAGGGTATATTACATGAACATGCATTTGAGTACGGAGGAGACTGGGAGGAAGAAGAAGAATAAGACGAAGAGACTGAGTGAGAGATAGAGAAGTAGAAAGCTGAAAGGAATCAAGAAGAAAACGAAGGCTACAATGCAAGATATCCCATGTCCCGTGATATCACATCACTTTCCATCACATCACACAGCCAGATCCTGTCATGTTCTATTTCTTAACTTGACTATTCAGCTTTCCTTTAAATACAAATAGGTGGAAGATATTTAATGCTGCAGCTAAAGATTCCACTGTGCTATTCAACTTATATTACGTGCATTGGCAAGTTATTTGGGTTCGTGTGTGTGTGAGAGAGTTGTATATTCTGTCTTGTCTACCTTCCTTCCTTTCACTTATAATAGAACCGAGCAGATAATTCTTTAGTGAGCGAAACAAACTCACTCATCTTCAAACTGACTCATCCCCTCACTCAAGTCACGATTGACGTAATCGTAATAGAAACTTTCTAACTGGATCATTCACAAGGCGCAATACACCAAAGCGTATCAACTTGTATATTATATGTACGGATTCTCTTTTCGCAATAGTTTTACTCCTTGTAGTTGTGAACAGTCTCAAGAGTCTGTTTATATAATTCGTATATAGTTTAGGTGTGTGTACCAACAACTTTGTATGTACACATAGGAAATACTATATGTATATGGCTGAAAATACTAGATAGGTATTACATACAGAACAAAAAAGAGAATAACATAACATAAACATCATAATCTCAAAAATAAATGTCAGCTTGTTCACTGCCAACTCATCATAATTTCACATCACAACACATTTTATCGAAACATCAGCCGTTTCCTTTCATTTTTCTTATTAATATTGGATTTTGTGTGGAAGGGGATAATACAAGGATAAGCGTATATATATATGGATGATGAAAGCATGTAAGAACCAAATGATGGGGGAGAATACCCTCACCTTGGATATATGTCTTAATAGTTCTAATTGTAAACGTTATTTCACCATCAGCATCTTTGTGTCAGCTCCGAATGCTCAACTCACACTAATACAAGTAGACATAGAATCCCAATTCGTTTCCAATTCCGGAAGAGTTTTTATGGAAGAGGATTTTTCGATGAGACTAAAAGTAATATGCTATAAGTATAAGCTACAAAGCATGAAGCAAAGGAAAATCAACACATAGACAGCCAACAGCAACATTTTTGACAATATTATTAGTCAACTTAAATACTTTCCTTGTTGTAATTCCACTTGTTTTTCGTTTACGCATGCCTTAAAATTTTAATAATTGGATTGCGAAATTAAATTTTGAAAAGTAATTTAGATCAAATAATATTGTCAGGTATTAGCAATTTTATATTATTATTACTGATTTTAATCAAAGCAAGTTTGACACATAGTAACACAGCAAGAAATCACATACAGTTTACATGTTTGCATTTAAAGACACTGTACGTTCTATTTATTTACTGTACTACATTTCTGCTAATCACATCACAACTTTTTATTTGCAATGAAATATTCAATAGCAGCATGAATATAGTGAGTGAATTACCGCTAATTGAACTAAATGTTACATTAAGTTTTAAAAACTACTAACCTAATTCATTTTAAAACTAACAAAGGTAAATAAAAGGACAGTTACAAATCGAGTACGATTTAAAAAAACATTTCCATGTGAAACATCACTGCTAATTACGTTTACTAACTTACGGATTTTCAAATCTAGGAAAAACTAAAAATAATAAGCTAAGTTTACTTGTTTCTTGTTTACTAATTTTTAAAGTTTGCATTGTTATTAAGTCACATTTGCTACTTAGTCAGTCAATAAGTATATTATTTGATTAATGAAATTTTTATTGATTTTTGTAATTTTCTACTACATTTAAGCTAAAAGACTATTGTGTACAGTTGGAAAAGTTTAAAAAGCCAAGAGATTTCTAAATTAAAAGCGGTTGCAGGCCTGGTATTTCTACAGAGTGAGAGAGACTGTGATAGCTCTACAAAGTTTTTAGAAGGGCGCATAAAATACTAACCCTGGAGACGGTAGCGAGTGTTGGGAAGCCGGAAGGTTGTGGAGAGGTGGCTTGGACGTATCCGACGGGATCACTTCCAGCATAAATGTCCATAGGTCCTGGAGAGTTTGGAGTCGGGAAGGCCCGGTTTGACGGTGACGCTGGTGGAGCGAATCCAGCTCCTGGATAGTTGCTTATAACTAAAGGAAAGTTATAATCAACATCATTCATTAATCAATTTCCGCTACATCCCATATCATTTTTTGTTATAAATTTTGTACACACAGAAAAATAAGTAACGAGCTATCTATCCTGTAATAAATAATCGCTACCGTAATAATTATAAGGTATACCGCAAGTAATTACTATAATAATATGAGTGCTAATACGTACCTCTATAATTAAGACTCAGAGCTAGTATAATATTCTCTTAGGAAATTCCCTTTTATTTTTAGATTATAGAGAAGCTTATATTATAGAACTATATTTTAATCGCATCGTCGTAAACCGTC
Source organism: Pogonognathellus flavescens (assembly GCA_019776165.1). NCBI lineage: Eukaryota > Metazoa > Arthropoda > Collembola > Entomobryomorpha > Tomoceridae > Pogonognathellus > Pogonognathellus flavescens. Next base: position 86,881 of record JABASD010000247.1, on the reverse strand, counting down.
TAGTACTGCGTAGGTAAGGTATGACTTACAATTACCATTTTAATTATCCCCTATCATGGCAATATTCGACTGTACAGGGTTATTCGTAGCTAACTTAGTTTAGAAAATAAGTTTTTGATTAAATCAGTCAGTTTTTTACTTCATTTTCTGATTTATATCTGTCTGAGGTGAAATTCTAGGGATAGATTCAAAATTGTGTCTCTATAGTAGTCCAAAGGAATAAAACAAATTGGTTCGGTTTTAATTTGATAGTTTCCCTATAACTTTCATTTCTTCAAAACACGGTGAAATCAATCTTGAGAAGTAATACTAAACAAACTTAAAATGCGCATAAATATATTATTACGTCAATTATCTCTAGAACATTCTTCGTACTAACACGATTGATCAAAGAGGTATATTTCTTACACATAGACACAGTAAATATTTTATACATTAACGCAAAGCCATTGGTGGTGCCCACGTACCGTGCAACTAAAGGCAAAATTAAATCTAAACACACATGTATTAGCTTACATAAATATTCTAGACAGTTTACTTATTTACATACCAAATAACAGATAATTTAAAGCAGTGAAATTGTAATTTACAACGGAAATTGACGTTATGTTTTGTTCGTTAGACGGTTATTCATCATTTGAGGATATTTGAAGCGCATGATAACCTAATAAGCGTTGTAATAAATACTGTAGATATTGGGAACTATTTTTTAGCCTTTTTTCTGTTGTCATTTTTCATCTATTCTGTTGTGGGTTGTTCGTAGTTCAATCGTCATAATAAAATAATTACACTTGTCCATTTTAGATTGGTTTGGCGTTTTGGTCAAGATGATAACTTTTGAAAGCAGATTATTATTGATTCAGCTGTTGTCTATACTAACTAAACATTTGTTTGCGAAGTAAATGCATCAAAGAACTGTCCAAAAGAAAAGTTTCAGTTTCAAGGGTGAAACATGTCTAATAAATAACAAAGCAATTCCTTGGAAATGTATACCTCTGACATGTACGTACAAAATTTACCGATTCCCAAATCGAAAAGGTTTATCTGTCAAATTTGTTGTGATAATATTTCTTTCACTGATTGAATATTTGACCAAAGAAACTTTTCAATTTGAAATACATCTATCTTTACTGGGAAATTACTTATGTGAAATTGAATTAGTGTATTGGCAAGGGGATAACTTCACAGTACTGAGAGTGCTCTAATACAAACTCTTTCTTGTCCAGGTCGGTTTTACTACAGTATAAATTTACTGCTTGTATTACAAGAGCAACTTGGTTTATATTTCAGCATGATTTGAAGTTTGGGCAACATACCACATAATACTCTTTCTTGAGCGAGAAGAACGAGCATGTGAGGCTTTTTAAACTGAATCAATAAGTCTGACGAAAATCTAAATTATATTTACAAATGCTTTCACGGTAACTACATACTAAGGTAAACGCACACTGACCAAATAGCACTGGAGAGAACGAGAATAGCGTAGGTATTACTAGGTACACATAGATGAGAAACGATTTGTGTTATATAAAGAATGAGTTAGAGTAAAGTAAAGGCAGTCCGTTGAGGTAGTAGAAGTGCAGTAGTAGTAAATAGTATTCTGTAGCATTCTTCATGTGAGGAATCGTGTTTTAGTTCCAGAGACGTAAATAAATATAATATAAATGTAAGTGTGTAGTGTGTGTGGTCGTCAAAGAGTACGAAATCCAATAATGTAAAGGTACAACGTGTATATCAGCTCCCGAGAAAGAGAGTGGGCACTGTCAAAAGAAAAATACAGGAAGCTGAGTGTAGTTGCTATTGAGTGGATTGTAGAACATTCGTCTGGGAAAGTGGCGGGCGATGTGAGAAAGTCCAGTCAAGTCAATCCCTGAAAGATTGGATAGCTTCTGGTGATATTATACACATACACATGCACACACACGTCTCTTGTAGTCTCACTCAATGAAACAGAATTGCATATGGTTATATTTATATTCCATTATAATCTTCTCGCCTACTACTCCTACTACTACTACTCCTACTTCATCGCACAATTGTACTCCCATGCCTTTCCTTATTTTCGTAGTACGATACGATGTACTGCTTTCCATTCAACAAAGTTCAGGAGCACCACAGAAAAAAGAATAAGCATGTGAGACGAAGAAAGTAGGTAAAGACTTTTTCTATTTTCCATTCGTTGTACAACTATCGCCTCAGAGCGTTTCGGTTCAGTTTCACTTTACGTTGACAAGACTTGCTCCGCTCAAATTGTTCAGAGTTGACTGAATTGGAACCCTGAACTCCTGCTGGCTCTCTCTCTCTCTCTCTCTGTGAGGTTCTCCCGTATGTGTGTTTGTAGTAGAGGCACTAACTCTCCTCTCGCTCTCTCCAGACTATACTTCCACACAATCCTCGTATGATTACTGCTCTGTCTTGTCCTACTTACGTCTGGTACTATGTGCTCCTACATCGTAATGTAGAAAAAACTTCACTTATATATAAATGTAACGTTGCAAACAATTGCTCAACTATTTACTACTAGGAATGGAATAGGTAGAGAAATAGTACTTCATCCAAAAGAAGTGTCACAAAGTAAAAATGTTAAAAGTATATCAAGAACTACCATAGGATGGAGCAGAAGTAGTGTATGGGTGTAGTAGTATAGGAGATCAATTGTAGGAAAGCAATATACTGTACCTGTCGCAGTTTTCGTATGTAAGGGGAAATTGACAAAAAACGGTGGATGGCAAACATGATAGATTCGGTGGACTGTGGGTTTTAGTAGGTACACATATTTATTTAAGAAGAAGAATGACCACACACAGAAAGTAATGGAGACTACTAGAAGAGTACAAATGGTAAAGTTAGTAGAGCAGTCGATTCTTGTCACACAACTATTTTCTTTCATCAGTCAATTCAACTTGAAATATAAATACAATATACGTAGTAGTGTACAAACACAGAGACTAACAATGCGTACTGTGGCAGTGCCACTACTGCACTGTTCTTATGTGTTCTCTCTAAACGAGGAAAAAACAGCAAGGAGTCTGGATCAGTGTGCGTGCGTGTGTTTTTGTGTACACAGGAGGAAAATGTAATACGTATTCTCATTTCTCGGTCATAGTAAGCAAATAAATTCCAGTCGAATCCACGTCCAGTGAGTAAAAACCGTTTCCAAGTCTACCTGCCGCAATTTGTCCATTATGAAATAAGCTTGGGTGCTTTTGGAAAGGCAAAAACATTATGGCGACTGTATATTATTAGTGAGATATAAACCATCATATATATTTATATACAAAAACGCGGTACTATTTTTGATGACAGCCGAGAGCATGTGGATTGATCGCGCTATACAAGAACTCAACGTTTTTTGTCTCAGAATAAATAGTACAAGGGGAAGAAGTAGATGTGATGCACCAACCTGATAATGCCTGAGTTAACAACGGAGTATTGTTATTAGGAGTAAGTTGCCCGTTAGGAAGTTCAACTGTAAAAAAAGAACACAAAGCAACACATTTTATCACCACTCGTCTAGTGGATCCACTACAAACAACGTCAACGTCACTAAAAACTTTTAGCTTTCTAGCAGCGCAGCTACTGCTGCCATAACAAATCAAATAAGAATACTGTGGCTTTTCTACCAAGACTTAAAATATATAAAGCTAATGTTGCTACAACAATTTCCTCCAAATTATACGCTTCCGCGTACAAATGTGAATTCATTCTTGTGTGTACGAGAAAACATCCACTTGAGTTACAAAAATGTGAAACACAGGGAAAGTAACATAATATAACACAGTTAAGTACTTGCTAAATACACAAACAGAGCACAGCGCATAATTCATTCCACAGATTGACAGAAATTAACCGACATTTAAAATACAGACAGTGGTAAAAGTCATGTAAGTGCGTAAGTGTAAAAGTCGTAATTTAGTCCATCAATAAATAAGCATCAATTAGCAAGCAGATAAATTAATGCGACAGAAAACAGTAAGCCCCATGGAGAAAGTAATTTGGCTCAGTCAATATACATCAATATCGTAAATGCGTTATATATCTCGCTCAGTCTCACTTCTATATCATAGACGATATAGAAACACTTGTGTAACAATAGGTGCTACATCGCATAGAAAGAATTGCAAAGTTTGTAATTTTATTGTGTATACAAAAAATCTATTTTTGTAACATCATCCACGCTCGTAGAATTCTACTCACAGAAAAAACCTAGTACTACAAAAACACACTACAAGAAAAGAATACTTTCCGCCTACCACAAGTAAATTAGAAACGGCACGTAATACTCATAAATTGATATATACTGCGGTGTAAGCAAATGCGATATTATAATACAAAAATAAATATATATACCAAGTAATAGAAATATAGTTTAGAATAGAAATCTGTGGTTGCAAAATGCATGTACAGAAGACTTTATATATCCTTCTTTGAGGAGCAACAAAGAGCTTAGGAGCTGCCACATTCACTGTGAAATTTACCGCATTTACGTATTATATTGACAAAGAAGAAGAAACGAGCAGTAAACCAAGCAAAACACCCATAATATTAACACCGTATATACATGTGTGATAAAAGATTGAAAAAGCTAAGCTAAATGGACATCAGTATTACATTCTCAAGCAAATTATTTTGAAATAGGTGTAGTATGTACAGCTGCATATTCTAAACCTACTGACATTATATTCTTCTTAGACTATGGCCTTGTGCCACAATATCTTACGTAGAAAGGTGTGTTGTTATACCACCAACAACGATATTACCTTTTGCTTAACTAAAGCACCTTTTATGCTCACAGGGAGATAAACAGCCGCTGAACTACACATGCTATATATCATATATACATGAACTTACATATAAAACGTAGAATAAACCGACAAATACGTGTATCGTATTAATATAGCTATTGTTAAACCTTTGTGAGTGTTAAGAAACGTTCCGAAGCTACTTACTGGAAGTTTAACTCTACTTTATTCTCTTCTGTAAATGCTCTAATATTATTGTCAAGCGAGAGAAAAACAGATTTTACATGAAAACTGACTGGTTTATTCATAAATGTTGCACTAGATAGTATTTTCTGCTGCACGGAGTACTACTACATCCATACACATCGTCTGTTTATTTGCATCCGTGGTGACGTGCATGGTAACAACCACCGGAGGAGGTATACATGGCTCGTCGTGTGTATTATTATGTATCATCATCCTCGGTATAGAATAACAATCCCAAATCCCAAATGAAACCTTGCTTCTGACAGCAAGGTTTTATCTGTCAATGCCTATTCCTTTAAGGCTAATGCATGAAGACAGAATAGTATATTAGTTTATAATGGATTCCCTGCAACACTCGATGACAGAAAGAACACTAAGGAATTACAGCATGAAAGAAGAGAAAAAGAATTGCGGATTGAGGTTTTACATAAAAACATCAGTAGACGTTTTGCCTCTCTACTCAAATCTTGTCAACTCAGCATTGTTTATTATTAACTTGGAGCAGACCAAAACATTTAAGACCTCATGCAGCACATCTCTCCTCATAAACTAGACTTTCCATCACTTTCCTCCACCACCGCTACATAAATCCACACTGTACAACCAAATCTAACTTACACAATAATATTCACTTTTACACTTCCATTCTTTTTCTTGCAGCAGCAATATTTACTTTCTCTCTGTCTTAACAGCCAGTTTACTTCTCTCATTTCCTGCGCTTTTTGATGCCCAACTACATTTTTAGTGGTATATGTGTCTATCTTGTAGTGTAAAAAATGTGTAGTGCCTAAAGAACACTTGGTATATTACATATTACTATGCTAACATGAGTTTGAACAGCCTAAAACTGCTACGATTAGTACTTGTATGAGGTTCTGGGAGAAAAGTAATACTGGGTGCCCAGCTATATATAAATGTGCAATAAAGTCCACAGTGACTACTAAATAATTATAATAATGGAAAATTTTGAACGCTGAACTATCAACAGTAATAATTCGAGTCGCTCACACTTTTCTCTCTGCTAGAGTTGAGACTGTCTACTTAAATTGCATTTGTGCGTCTACGCGACTACAAGTACAACATTAGCCAGAAGAGCTTAAGTAAGAAACACACAGAGAAATTTTACTCGCCTTGACTTCAACAGACGATTATTCCTAAGCTCCACTCTATCTTTGTAATACTCGACTTAAAAAAAGTTATTGTCATGACCAGCATCCTCTCACATGGTGCAGAGAGCACTCTACTACACTGCTAAATAGTTCTAACCACTATAATAATATTATGTGTACAATGTGCAACTATACAGACAGATATACATAATACATTGCCGAGTGCATATAATATACTACCATCACCACTATCATCGTCCTCGTCTACGCAATGCTACTACGTGTACATTATTATTGTACAAAACGAATAAATATTATAGCTACATGAACTACACAAAAGCAAGTTCTTTCCTGTTTTCATCTCTTTATAACTGCACACTACATTTACTTTCTCCCCACAATTTGATGAAGGGACGTAGCCGAACATCATAGGGTGCAAAATACTGAAATTAGTAATTATGACTCCGCATTTATCTAAGGAATTCATGTGCGTTGTATTATGTATACAAGTATAATGCGATTTAACTGCCATCGTAAGACTTGTACATCTAAAACAGTCCATTGTTCCTTTTCATTTGCTATTTCCTCTTTTCTATGATTCCGGTTACTCTTAATTTTGCCAAAGCTTCTTCCAGTCATAAGTCTTTAAGTCCTGTTTACTTATATTATAATAAACCCTTCGTTTGCATTTATTTTACGATTTCACTATTCACAAAGCATTATGGTTAATATAGAGTAGCTATGCAAGATTTGTCATTCAGAATGCAAGCTGCCACTGGTACTTTCTTATTCATCATTTAGGTAGAAATGATATGAACATTAACACTTTTGTTAAACACTGACGAGTTACGGATTTTTTTGCTAAATGGGTTAAGACTTATAATTTATTTGGAAGATATATTATAATGGAGTATTTGTTTAATATTACGAAGAATATAGTAGAAAGCAAAATGGTGATTCAATGTGATAGCTCACGTTTAACCTTGTTTAAGAAATGCTATTCATTAATTATTAACGCATCACATTGTAACGTTGCACAAATAATGGAATGTGATAGGAGAACTGCGATTTCCTGTTTAAAATTCCATTAGTGCAAGTATAAACTGCATTCCTAAACGGCTTTAATGGATTTGATTCGAATCTTCCCGTTTCTCTACAGATTTATTGCATTACCATGGAGTAATAATCATTTCCAGCTTAATATCTCTGTCTATATGGAACTATTTACGATCGCAAATATCAAAGATCCTAAGGGGATAACCGAAGATTATTAATTACAAAAGGAGTACTCCGAAATGGAACCAGGGCAGAATGCATTCCACGAAGTCTACTATCACCCCATTTCACCTACGCCTTTATCTTATAGAGACCAACTTAATAATATATTTTTACTTCTCAGCTTTATCTAAATGACTACTAGCAAAAAGTGTCGTTGTAACGAAATGATCTTGCAAGGAGTCTACACATTAGCGGATCTAACTATGTATACACGGGCTATAACTATATCATCTTTCAACAGTGTAAGTGTAAATATAATATTATCCTACTTACTAATTCGTACACTATACGCAAACTCTAGGTGCTGGATGTTGGAAAATGTGTAGTCACTTCAAACTTTGCCGATTTTCGTATTTTTATACGAGACGAAAGTGTTTTCCCAACTTATCGCACAATTAATGATAATTCTGATTAATGATCCACTAATAAAGACAAACTAACGTTATACATTGAATTCAGCCTTGTACTATACTAATACCAGTGGAAATGAAATGAAGATGAAAACATTACACGACACATTTAATCAAAATAATTTTTCCTTAAGGAATGACTATATGACTCTCTATATGCTAACCTTTTGACACTTGAATTGATTATCTAATTACCTAGTTTCTTATAACGCTAAGCATTAACTTGACTACTGTTCTACGTTAAAATATAATTATAGTATTATTTTTATAGTAAAACATTCTTCACCCTTTAGCAAATTTCAACGGAAAGTCATGCTAGTTATTAGAATGAGGATTGTTATTATAGCCACGTTATGAATATTGACGTGAAAATTGACTTTCAGTATTATTAGTAAGGTTGAATTTGAATAGAATTTGAGTTAGCTTGGCTTAAAATGCGGTGGAAATACAGAATACTTGTAGTTTTATGATTGATGCATGATTCAACTGAACAGCAAGTTAAATTTAAGTATTAGTGGTGGAGTGGGCGGGGCAGTGGTAAGTAATTATAAGACGTAGTTGAATAAAAAACTAAATAAAACTCGAATATAAGAAATAACAATAAATATAAGATGCTAATAAGAATAAGTAGATTTGCTGTTGCTTATTACTGCTGCTGCTACTATGCTTAATTAACGGATCATATAAGAGTAAACTCGTATAGCTATAAGTAAAAAGAATAACAGTAACTAAATAAATAAAAGGGTATGCCAGAAAGAAAAATATCATAGAAATGAATAAGTAGTAGTATAATGGCACTGAATAATACAAACAACAAGAAAGAGAATGAAGTAAAGAGAAAGTGATTGTGAGGATGAATAACGTAACGTAACATAACCAAACGTAACATTAGTATAAATATAGTAACAAGTAATAATAACTACCGTGATAATAATAATAATTTAAGTGGAGAATGGTGTTGATAGATAGATAGAGAGAGAAACGAGCCGTTTTCCGGGCATACTTTTTATATTTTTACAACAAAGGTACATAATAAGAGTGTAACATTATTTAGCTGAGTAAATTTGAATAGAAAAACTTACGTTGAGTTGGGCGTCCCGCAGCGTCCCGAGTCAGAGGAGAACTGCTTACACCTGGATTACCACCACTCTCGTTTCGAAGACTCGCCTGTAATCCCAACAACTACCGGATAAGATTTCATATCAATAATCAACTTGACTTTGCAAAAAGCGTAAAAAAATACACATGGCACATTAATGTAATAAAAACTAGATAAGAATAGTGATAAATATAGAATGATAATAATAAGGAGTGGCCATAATAGAATTAAAATAAGAAAAATATTATTGTTGCTCAGTAGGTAGTCTAGTCTATACAGCCAGCGACAATACTAGTAACTATGTGAGTATACTAGTATGGTAAAATTGTACATAAAGACTAGACTAGCATTCAAGAGAACATTTATTATAAAATAGTAAAAAAGAGAGAGATACTCATCCAGTGCACAATCATCAATATACATAGAATAGTAAAGGTGATATCGTAATATTGTATATAAGGTGTTTTATACAAAGGAGAAAGGACCTGGACAAGGAGAATAAAAGGACTGATACATTTATGAAGGCAATAAGGACACAATAAATACAATCAACACAAGAAGTACACACAGGTGCGTGCAAAAAGATCATAATATTATAATATATGGTAATTCTAGTTGTAGGTCTAGGTAAGTCTAGGTCATTGTAACAATGAAACCAACAATTACTACTTTGCAAGAATAATAGTAGTACTGTATAGTAATGTCACTATCACTAGAAAAGTAATTCTGGGAAAAGTTCTATGCAGAAAAAAATGTAAAAAACTATGGACGACTGCGTACGTAAAGACAGGTGCTTTTTGACTTCCTACAACAGAATCGTAATTATTACATACCTATAGTACACAAATACTGCCGGCCTAACTAAAGAAACTCAACTAAGAATATGTAAATGCTGAAATGATAATTTTGCGTACGAAAGACTACGAATATCTAGAGATGCCTCTACTATCCTCTAGGTACTACTTTGCTACTCGCTACCCGCCACTACCTGCTTTCTCCTACCCGGTCCCCTCCCGCCGTCACCTTTTCCTCCTTGTCATTCCTGCTCATGATGATGATGTTGATGACGTGATGATGACAAAGCGACAGTCACTCGTGCTCTTCAATCTTCCGTGTGTATTTATGGTAACACATACAATACAGCATCTCTGATGGGCTTTGCGCCATGTGTATAAGTGTCTGCAGTATATTATTATACAAGTAGCAGTAACAACGTTGTAGAAGTGGAAGAGAAAGTGGAAGGAATAATATACAGAACGCGGATTTCGAGTTTTATGATAAGATCAAGTATGAGAGCTTTCCTCCTTCCTTTTGCCCTTATAAATATAGTCGTGACATGACATGGACTTAGAATAATGTGAGTGAGAGCTGAGAGTAGGCAGAGATGAATTTTTTGAAGCCTATTTACATTTTGTAAATTTGAATCACTGAACGTATAGGAGTTATTTGGGGGATAATTTTGATGCAGCTTTTACAGCAGATAAAATTATGGAGAATTGTATATGTACATTGTTGTACTTCTATTTCCTATGGGGATATAAAAACTACATAATATTAATTTAGGAGGATGTGGTGTATGCAATGTATTTTTATATGGATTAGAACGAGTCGGTGATTTGTGGGAAATTTCTACTAAATGATTTTAGATTTACAGTGGAATTCACCGACGAGTTCGCACAGAGAACAGAGAGATTAGAATTTATACGGGACACAATGAAGCCAAAGATATTTATATATATATAGGAAAGCACCATTTTTAATCAAACAATTTAAAATTCATATTTCATATTTCAATATCTACACTGATTGATTCAATGAGTGATTGATGTCAGAGCACGAAAACCAACACAATTTTGTCTCTATGTTTTCTACACAACTGCTACGCTAGTATATATTATATAAACACTGACGGGCACCAACTCACAATTATATTCCATAAAAACTAATATTGAACAAGTAATATTTTGTCAAACTGCAAAATACTTTCCATTACATAAAACAACACAATGTACACACGTATATACATTAAGGAGGAGTAGCTGCATCATCTGTAGATGTTCTCTATTAGTTTTTTATTTTACTTGTATCTGTATTTTCATATGGGTACAGTCATTTTCATTATATATAGTGGTACTGGGTTATTGGAGGTAATATGTGTTTTGATAATATAATTATTATTCATGAAATTTAGAATAGCATTCTGAGGTGAACTGAAAATTATTCAAAAACAGAAAATAATTATTTTAATTTAATATTATAGGATTGTATGTGTTTGCGTACTGTATATCTGCATGTCTGAACAGACATCATAATATTTTTGCGTATATTGTAATTTAATTTTGTGTCATTTGTTGTGTCGTGTTGTGTGGATCCTTTCAGTATGTATATACATTTATGTAGTAGTATTATCATACGTACCATGTATAATGTACTATAATAGTAATATTTTATGCATGAATGTTGGTCAATAACGGTATCTCATAAGACTGGCTCTTGTACCACACACGTTTAACTTTACACAAATTTTTATCGGAACGGGGAACAGGATTGTTGTCACCACTGGTACTTAACCACAATATTTGTAAGCAGAGCGGATGACATATAATTTTATACGAAAGTATAAGTAATACAGACATTGGTATGTGGGTATAGAAGGTAGTAACCGGTATAGGTCATCAATTTGTATTCAATTCAATTTCAATATTATTTATTGTACGTAGAAGACGAAGTTCAGTGAGTAATAATACTGGCTCTGTATATTTGCTGTCGTCGTTTGAACAGAAATCATTTGTACAGTCAACAGTAGTAGTGGGATGATGTTTTGTTAATGTATTCATTCAGAAACTGTGTGTGTGTAGTATTGACAAATCCTTAGTAGTTGGTTCTTGTACTCTTGAGACTAGAAATTGGTGAGAGGAGCGGATGACGTGAAGTGGATGACAGAGAGTAGTAGTAACTCGATTCGGATGAGACGGTCGAACGAACGACGAACGAACGAACGGCGACTAGTAGTGTAGTTGTAGTACTGAGTAGTATTGAGAGATTGACTAACAAAGTGGCTTAAATTGACTTCACGAGAGAGTTTCCGCGGCCGGCTGACTTGGCAGATTTCGTCGATTATTTACTGACACATCAAACCTCTTGGCATCATACATTCGAAAGCATCGTCAACATCAATTCGGTTCCAGTTCCACATTGAATGATACCCGGCCAATGGGGACGTCTTCGATTTGACCGTTGCTGAGCTTGATTTGGTACGTCGATGGCCGCTCTATACCCATTGTCAAAAGTTTCCAATAAGCAGAATTGAGAGGAAAGTTTCCCAAATGGAACGGTACACCATTACGATTATAGACAACTACGGTATTTTAGCAATCATTGTTTTAAACGGTGGAGCTGATTTTGTGGAGGTGAGAATTAAAGCACACTTCTTTCCTTTTCTCTTACACAGAACTTGAGACTGAACTGCCTTCGACTCGACTCACACAACTTCACACGACATTGCGTCTTAATTTGCCCATCGCTTCCTCTGTATCTCATCAATTCCTTTTCACTTCCTACTGTATTATATAATCATCATCATACAATCGTTTTAGACTACATTTACTTGTAACGGTAACTTAACTCTCTTTCTCGCTCTCTCTCTCTCTCTGTCTCTGTCTTTTGGAATCTCATTCTTTCTCTTAGCAAAAGTCCCTCCTTTATTATTAGTACGCTAAGCTCAGAATTAATGGGGGGAAATGTAATAATACCTACACCTACTCTGCTCTGCCTAGAGGAGAATTATATGAGATTACGCAAAAATAATGTTCGTTTATCAAATGTTCAAAAATAATTGTCTATTGCTCCAGTATCGTACAGGAATGATTTCAAATAAGGATTTAGTAAATAATATTATTGTGATGCTTTAGGCTTAGCCATGGATGGCGTCAGTTGATAAAAATACAATCAAACAGAATTATAATAGGTCAGAGTTTACGTACTAGAATAATGAAGGTGAAAGGTAAGGAGCTGAACGGAAATCCTGTTTCCAAAGTACAAGAATAATAATCATAGGTATGTAACTGCGACTTTGTGTTAGATCTTTAAACTTGGAGCGATTCGAAAAGGTTACAACAATAAATGTCATCATCATTGTAATTATAGTCAACAACAAATGTACGGATACAGGCAAAAAACTGGAAGTTGGCGTTTTGCAAGGCCCAAGAAGTCGAATGGTGAAATGAAGGAAATCATTCAGTCTTACATGATTTCAATTTGTACATAAAGAGATTATGTAAAATGAAAGACAATTGAAATGACTGGTAAGTTTAAGGATCTAAGCAAGGCCACAAATTCCCACCTCGCCATTACATGTACGCATGAACTACCCAGGAGGATGTTGAAGGTTTTGATACTCAATGTGTGTGTAAACGAACATAAACAAAGTATATTATAATATACGGTGGTTAGAAGAGTGTGTGGGAAATATGCAAACAAATGAGGATGATAAAGGTAGAGAGAAAGCGTATTAATATTATTTTAGTTTGTGTGGGTATTTCGGCAGTGGAATCAGAATGAAAAGAGAGAATAGATTACAAGTGGTGGTATAGAAGTGAAAGTAAAAAAGGCAAAATATGATTTTGATAACAATGTGCTTAGGATGAGGAGATTTCGATTGAGAAGTGAGAAAAATTATCAAAATTACTTGTGCAGCTGCGTAATCGTAGTATCCGGTGGCAGCGGCAGCAATATTGGCTCGATCCGCAGCCGTAGTAGTTGCAGTCTGAACAGCTGGGGCTGCTGGGAAGTACCCGTAATTAGGAAACCCTGTAAGACAAATAAGCACAATTCCATGATTTCGATTTGTAAATTGAATTGCTCTGCAACTCCACAGTCAACAAACATTGACCAAGACGAAAAGAGAAAAAGCCATATAATTACAATCTCAGTTTCATACCAACTTTCTACTTGTTCAGTGTGTCTGTGTAGAAAACAATTTGCTTTCCCACGTACTTTCATTATGTACACGAAGTAATAGTACGATACATACATACATAGACATCACATTATTGCACGCATGTCGCTAGATATAACGTTCAAAGCTTTCAATGAATTCACAATAATAATTCTAGAGTACATAAATAAACACAGTCAATTGCATCACATGAAATACAACATTGAAACATTAAGTGAGATACTTGACATACAAATAGTACAAACAGGTACATTGAAAAACTTTACGGCTTCAAGAGAAATATAAACATGACAAAGAAAAAATAAACAACTTTTAAGAGAGCAATCATTTTTAGCCTCAATCGAGAACTACTATATACGAGTAAATTGTAAATGTATAATATGGTATCATATAGTAAATACGTATAATCATATAGTTTTTAACTGACAAATAAGAATGATATTTTGGATTCTTTTTCCCGAAACTCTTATAAATTCAAGTAATTATTAAGTATACAAATGTTGCTAGCAAATTTCAAGAGCTTCTACGCAGAGAGAAATTGAAGCAAAGGCAAAAAGTGTATGAAATAACCCAACATTATGGAGCGACAGTGGATACGCACATATAAATATATACCACGCAGTAGTATCTTACAATAACATGTAGAATGATACACAAGGTACTAGTAGAGAAAATACAGAGTACAGAAGTGGAATTAAGAAAATACAGATTGAAATGAGAAATCGTATTGACCGGATCGAGAAAGAGGGATAATGACTGGAAAGGAAGCAGAAAAGTTTTTCTAGACAAGACACACTCAACTGTTGTGATTATTTGATCTACTACATCGTCTTCTGTTCATTAGTCAATTCCAAGTATTATTTGTCTACGAGAGGCTTACAATATTTGTACGTACACTAATGACAATTCAGAGAGACGGTAGACTAGGCACTAGTAGTAAGTAATGATTAGGCAATTAATTTACTTTCTAGAAACCTCTATGTAGGTCTTTCTAGTTTCTATACGTTCTATGAACAAAACATATTTTTACGCGTAACAATATTTACGAGTGTCTATAGAAGTGTCTATAATTAAGAATCAGAATGACATTTCGTTTAAAACCAAGAACCAGACGAGACATTCATGCTATAGCTATGATATTCACACTAGAAGTAGTCAATCTTAAGATTTACAAGTCCGTATGTATAGACTATGGATGATGTGTACTGTAATTACTGTATACAGGCCACTTTACATTACACAAGCTCAAAATGTTACCAAAAGCTCTAGCCATTCCATGTCCAAATTCGCCGAATGGCCACACACGACTCTTAGTGGCTATTCGTTCTCAAACTACTACGGCACTTACTCAATTCAACGGTACGTTAGTAAATTGAAATATGGAAAAGTAACTCAATTCAACTCAAGAGCAGTCAGTTCACCATCCACTATAAAATATTTACTAGTGTCTCTAATTATATTATTTTGGAGTAGTCTAATCTATTTAGTAGTTTAGAGTAACATAATAGTCAACTAATGTAAGTAGTAGTTCTAAATCTATGGGTCTAGTTGTGTTTGTGTAGAGTAGATGTAAACTCGCATGTACAGTACAGTTACACTAGCAATAAGTACACACTAATAAGTTACTAACTAGAAGAGTAAACTATCCAAATCTAATTGTAGTTATGTAAATTGTAGAGTACATACTCGAATATTAGTAAGTGGTAATCATAAATAATTGACAGCCTTACATACTTTAGTAGAGTGGGTAACACAATTACTAAGATTTCTACTGTGCTATGAGATGAACACAAAGGTTTGAAGATCGCTTCAAGTGTCATTGACGTTCGTGCTGAGTTTCTGTAGAGGTAATAATAGAACCAGCTTCAGATATGCACATTACAATCATTTACAGCAATTTTAATTCATGTCCCGCTTTCATAAACTAGTACTGCTATAAGGCTCCTCACAAACTAGTCATTCTCCAAACTTAAACATTTCTAGCTCAGAATCTTCAAATAAAGTCAACCAAAGTGCGCTATAAGCAAAACTACACGTACTCTTCAGGGGATGCGAGATCCGTCTAATCCTCAATACTCATAAAACTGCTATTATAGTATAAGTAGCTGACCAACCCAATTTTTCAGTACAAAGGAATATTGTCAAAAAATAAATGAAAGACTTGACTTTTTTAAATCATAATATATTTTTCTACAAGAAAGTATAATTTAGTATCTACATAATATGTAAAAGATGAGCATACGAATATCAAATGAATTTAACGGAACGGATTTACCGGACGACATAAATCACCACAAACACAGTAAGCAAACATGCAGTACGGTACAGGTTGAAATAAAATGCATTTTGGTATTTTTAACTATTTTTAAATTGTAGAAGAATGAGATTTATGGTCATCCTGGAATTAGGGTCGGTTTCCTCTTTAGTATGTAATTAGGAGTCGTCAACTTAATTACACAAATAAAACCATTTGCAGTTTTTGAAATACCAATTAAATCGAAATGCATCATAAACAATAATAACTATTTACTCTCTCACTACTACTCTTCTATGAATCAAGTCTATTAGAGCATTTTTGCAATATAGTGTGTAAATGTGAACTTGTATTGTAAACAATGAAAATGTAGAAAATATTTTTAGCTGGTTGGTTTTTAAAACCAAAGTTTCCTGCACTAAAAACTAAAATGATCATGTACATCTTACAAATAGATACTCTGAAAATAAACGTTATTCATTTTTTAAGTCTTTTACATTTGCTTATATACTATATAAAGGTGGCAATTTACTTTCTTAAATTTAGTAACATTTCTACAACAGTTTTTTGTAATCGTTTTATAGTAATTTATTCACCAGTTTAAAATAAATTGATATGCGAAATCCTTTCTTTTCGTATTATACGGATCTTATAATATATGATTAGGTTGACACAGTAAGAAACTATTTCGTTAGCGTAGTAGAAAAACTCACAGCAGTTTAATAATTTTAGTAAAAAATGTGTTTACTGAAGAAACTAAGAGTTTGAAGATTACAAATTAGTTTTCTCTGTTATAGAAAAAATGTTGAAAACATCAGTTTAGTGAAGTAAGTACAAGTTAATATATTATTATATTACCATGCTCGCAATGCATGTATAACACGTCTAAAAAAAGCCTGCAGAAATTCTACGGACATGAAAATTATAAAGAGTGAAGGATGAAGCATTTAATTCCTGGAAGAATACAAGAGTTTTAAACTTACGTATTCATTCACTGCATTGCATGTCTTGTTATTCAGGAAGAATGCAAAAAACTGGACACAATGCTATACTGCGTACCTACCTCAACCTACATACAACTGTACGGAAAATCCCCCGCTCTTTCTCTAATAGAAAAAACTTGGGATCCCGCGTAGTGTACATGTAACACAGATATCTTGGTATCTGCTTAGACTGTTTAGCGGTGGTACATTACAGTCATGACTAATAGAAACGGAGGAGGACATGGACTTTTCTTGCTATGAGAAACTCTGAAGAAGATCGTGACAGAAAGTGAGTCTTCTAACCATTAGTCTTCTGGTATATCTTACATCTCTCTGGTATTATTTGCCCAACAACTAGCTACCTCGCCTTGTATGCATACGTTTCTCTGTACAACATTCTCCAGCAGAAATTCCTGCTCATTTTTCAAGTGGCTACGTGTATTGTACAAATATTGGTACTTAAGGAAAAGATACATAATATGCTATATGCAGAAACATGTAGTATTCCTACATTTCCCCTCTTGCTTTCTCAACAATCAGTTTTCACTTCTATCTCTAAAACTGTCCATGTGAAAGTGTTGTTCGTGTGTGTACAAATAGAACATTGCTTGTTTAAAAGTAGGAGCAGTACAATGTCCTTTAGTGAAATGCAGACGTTCACTGTATACTTTCATCTTCCTTGTGCATGTGGCAGTAAGTATCGGAATGCACGTATATATTACAGTGCTATACACGTATACCTATATATGTAAAGGTGCATGTATAGTCTCAACGTTGTACTAACACTGCCCAGAGTTCATGGCAGTATAGAAACACCGTGGTATAATATGTAGTAGCAAATTTGTGCAAATGCTACTGGGAAATTCGTAAACTCTAGCTTTTCATAGTAAATTGGATGGCTGAGTGAGAACTACGGCTCCTATCTCAAGGGACCAAGGTTTACTGAAGGCAATTTTATCCACACAATTTTTGCAAAGGAAGAAATATACGTTGTGCTCCTATAGGATCTACACCTTTCTTCAGCCAACTGTATTTTAATGTGTCGTTCTACACTCGCCCTCACTTGCCCGCTTTCTTCTTCCTCTCTTGTCTTGCCCTGCCCTTTCACGGCTTGACCACTTTGTCTTCGTAGCGCAATTCGCCCATGTTTCTTCCCTTAATCTGTCAGCCTTCACCTAACCTCCAGTCCTCCAACTCACTTTCCACCATCAATCCTCCCTTCTATTCCATCCACTAATTCATTAATTACTATTCAATATACAATGCACCCTATGCTCCAATATACTCCACTAACGGAAGCCAGTACAAGAATAATGTGTTTCTCATTTATGCACTGTGTAAAACATAATAAATATAATATACTATGAAGTACAAAATGTATTAACAGTTAGCTGTAAATTCTGTGCTATCAATCTTGTGCTTTTAGTAAGTATTACAATCATATACATATATAAAATGATATATCGTACTTATTTTAGCAGAGATTTATTTTGATTTATTTTATGTCCCATTCTCCTTTCAAATGCATTAATAAGGGAATTACTTTTAGTCTGCTGATTACAAAGAAATTCCTGATTTACTATTCCCGTTCAATTTTCACTCGTTCGTATTTCTATTTTTATGCACTACGGAATAAATTTCACAGAGTAAATTGTTTTTCAAAAAAGGAAAAAGTTACGTAGTATCAGTCCAGACAAATATTGTAAAGAACTGAAGTGAAATAGAGAAAGTCTGTAAAGTGTAAAGACTGTAGTGCTACTCAGGAAAGAGTTTGCTGAACGAAGCAACCTCTTCATACTGGATAAAGCACTTCAAATTTGCATGTAAATACTTTAGTATTAAAACTGCAACTGTACGAGAACTCTGTGAATATTTTATACTGTTGCAGATAGAAGATTTTGAATATAATTGAATCATTGTCAAAGAAACTGCATTTTATGAAAGTACCAAATACTGCATTTTGTTTCAATAAATCGCTGGAGGATGCTTGAGAAATATTTGCTAACAGTTTAAAGTGGCACTTGAACAATTACGGGACACCAAGTGCTTCTATGCTAACTTTCCTTAAAATATTTAAAAGTGCTTCTACGTGAAGTGAGAAATGTTTCTTTAAACGTGTATCTAGTTTACGTAAGCAACGAATGTTTTTTTACCTACTTGTTTAATTTTTGATGATTTTAAGGTATTCTTTGAGAAGCTATTTCTGTTGATCGAATCATTTAACAGAAGCCTGTAATTTTCATTTTTTACCTTTTATTTTCCTATTTTATTTTATTTTAAGCAATATCAAATGTCACTTCACTTGATTAATATATGTAAAGGCGAAGTAAATTACGAATGAGAAAAACTCGATTGCTTTCACTTGTATATCTGTATATAGGTCATTGACGAGATATAACTTTCAAAAATCGGTATACTGTATTTTTAACCATGGTTTGTATTATTATGTGATAAGCGATTGTGTATCAACGCCTTTGTCTTACATAAAATACAATTTTGAATTCTACGATACAGCCAAGGTACAATAATATGCACAATACTATCGCTACAAGTGATACTACAGAAACTGTGAACACAATTTATAAATCTAAAAATCACGTTTCATTCCTTTGTAGTTCGACTCACAAATTTTGTCATTTAGTGCTAATGACGGATCGAAAAAGAAGTGCTTTTCTACTTGACACAGATTAATACAAACTAGAGGACTAATGGTTACTAAATATCTAACGAAAACATTTCTCTCTACTTCCAGGAATAATTTCATCCTCGGGATAATTATCAGTACGACTAATACGAGAACACTACTCAAACAACTTAAAATACATTGCAAATGGTTTAATTCGTATTATACAACAACATATAAAATTTATAC
The DNA here is from genome assembly GCA_019776165.1 of Pogonognathellus flavescens. Taxonomy (NCBI): domain Eukaryota; kingdom Metazoa; phylum Arthropoda; class Collembola; order Entomobryomorpha; family Tomoceridae; genus Pogonognathellus; species Pogonognathellus flavescens. The sequence continues at coordinate 66,931 of JABASD010000247.1, read as the reverse complement.
TGTCACATGGCTCGAGCGATTACTAATTTTAGTAGTAGTAGTAGTAGTAGTAGTAGTCTAGATACACTTGAATTTAAGATTACATTGGTTTACTTAAAACTAAGAGTACGTAGGCTAATGGAAAATGGGTAAAGCAAAGGGTACACTGAAGGATGGTACGAAATACAGAAAAAGACGACGATGTTGCGACAACGAAAGCTCTACTTACACTTATAAACTAAATACACACAATAGTAGTAGTAGTAGTAGTGGACAGAACACAAAGAACAAACGCACGAAGAAAACAGAACAGACTTTGTCACAGTCACATACCAACAACACTAATACATCAAACGAACGCGTTTGTGGAAAACAAAATGGCAAACCGGAAAATAGATAGAGAGTTTGCAATTACCTACAAATTTCCTCAAATCTTGTCAACCAACCATGAGGGTACAAATGTAGAGTGGCAGAAGAAGGTAGAAGTAGTCAGGAGGATGGCTCATTCATTGTCAGTTGCACTCATTCTTTCATTATCCTTCTCCTTTCTACTGTCGAATTCCTAAGGCTCTGTCTTTGGCGATAATAGCAAACCTCAAGCAGACAGACATCCGAGATTTTCCCAAACAGCTTTTATTCTGCCGTGTGTACAAGGAGTAGCACTATGTGTGTCTTGTATTTATATAACATGTGTGTGTACGTGTAGTCGAATTCAAAAATGCTTTGAGGAACACCATGGACGCAGATAGATACAGAAAATGTATCAAAGACTTATCACTCTCACAGCAGCAGGATTACATCATCGCATTAAATGTACACAGCATCATCGTCTGTTTCATCGTCACTATATCAAAATGCTAGAACGGTGCAACTGATTTTTCTCTGGCTTCCACTACACAAATATTATGTATAAAACTTGAACATGAACTAATCATTTGTATTCATCTATACTAAAATAACAAACTAATGCTCTTTCATAAAGTAGAAACTACATATACACTAATAATGTACCTCTTGCATGAAGTTCAGTCCGTCGAAGGATTTCAAATATGCCACACGCAGAAAAATGCACCATCATGGACTAACACGGCTGATACGATACTACTAAGTAAACACTACGTAGATGTTTTTAACTATGCTTCAAAAATGAATCTGTTGAACTTGTGAATCACACTAACGCTAGTTATCTTTGCTGATAAATCTCGAAAGTCAACTAGTAGCACTAAAGAAACTACAATGTTAGAAAAATTGGTATGAAAGAAGTTGGGTTGAATGCACGTAAGTAATTTTTGGGGGTGATGGGCTAAATAATAAGCGTACTGCCATTTGTTTCGGATGGGGACGTAATCAAATTTTATTAGTCCATTTTTCCTCTTATCATAAACACGATCGACAGAAGAAGAAAAGGATACTTGCACGTAATAGAATGTAATGAACGGCTCAACAATCCAGCCATCTCATGCATTTATAAATCATCTTACTTATCACCATTAGTAGTTATCTTACTACGATGTAGGTTTACGATCACCATTACTTTTCTTTCTTGCTTGCACTGTTTGTATTGTACTCTGGGTGGCTGTCCTTTGTAAAGCACCAGAGAGTAATACCTAGTCTGTATATAGAATAGTCGTATGGTATGTATTTATAGTGTTGTGTACTAATGGTAAAAGTAGCAGATTAAATATGTATCGAAAATTAAAATTCTTTCTCCAAGTTTCATTGCGAGTGTAATTAATATTTTTTGCAAATGCTAATGTTCGTGTACTACAGAAATTTCCATCCTTTCGAGTTCCCTGTTGTGTGTGTATGTATATATAGCTATAATAGCAGTATAGATATTTGTAGTATGGATGACATTTATAAAGCATAATGGAAGTATACCTGTTAATAGAAAGTCATAGTTGATGGTATATTTATTAATGGTTTGTGACTCTGTGGCTGTAGCTATATATTGATAGTGCCATAACAAACTCATGGCAATGCACTGTGTGGTTTTGTCTTGCTTGCCCATAGGGTGCTTTCAGATCTCACATGAAATTTAGTTAGAGCATTTATTTTGGTAATGTAAACACCAGGACATGTTTGCGATTAGAATTAGAAATCCACCTTGTCTCTGTCTTTGATTGATATATAGCCAGGTAATTACATACAAAACGTTAAAGAGGAAAAAAGTACTCGCATCTGACATATAAATTGGCGGAGATTGACGCACATCTCACTCATATATAATCATAAGGTTCATAACTCTGTGCACTAAAAAGCTTTTCATGGGAAATCATCAACAGTGAAATTCCACAGCATGGAATCCCATGAGTAGAATGACAGGTTCTTGGATTTCTTGCAAGGGTTCGACAAAAAGAGAAGACAAACAAACCTCCATCAGGAATCCTGGGATTTTATTATTTCATGTCTTCAATGGAGCACTTACTAAATCTCTGCCTGCTGTGTTGCTTTGTTTGTGGGTATAGCTATCTGTTTTTCATTTTCGCTATAACTCTTGGAATTGACTCATCATCAAAGTCAGGAATGTGTCTCCACTAGCTATGTAATCTATTGCCGTCATTTCAGACGATTCAACTCTAGCACTCAATTCCACAAAGCAATTCAAAGACGCTATATATAACATCTGTATATATGAACTTTTTCATATTTTCTGATAATAAAACAGGCAAACAACCCCGACAGCAAAATCTCATTTCAAATTTTAGTTTCGTCTTTACTTTCCACATACAACATAACGGATATATCCTTATCCGCATTATATCCTTATGAAGAAATAAAGAAATCAAAACTGATGCTGAACTGAGTAAGTACGCCGGGCATTGTGAGAGAAATACATCAACGGAAAACAAACGATGGAAAATATTATGGTCGTACATTTCTAAAACGTACAGGACACATGTTCGTTAGGAAAGTGGAGTTGCTCTATTATTTATTTAATAATATGCATCATCTAACTTTGTCTATTCTTTACTTTACCTCGTACTCATTACAAAACTTTTAGTTTCTGATTGATCATAGAAATGTTCTTTGTGTGTGCTTTGAATACAACCTATCAAATTCCTCCGGCGTTTGTAGTTTCTTCAATTCTCATTCCTTCTTAATTATCTTTATGAGAGTAAAAATTTATTCCCAGATTAGTTATCACGTTGATGAATATTACGTCTCAGAAGATTCATCTGTTCCTCAGGATAATTAAACTAATAATAGCAATTAAACCCAATGTAAAACAAATTTCATTGAAGATTTCCTCAGACTCCTCTCAAATTCCTTTACAAACTGCAATTATATACTCTCTATGCTTTTGAAATTATTATCGCCATAAACTTAATCTAATTTAACAGAGTAATCTCCCTATCTCAATGAGAATATTAGACAAATATTATAATTGTCAGCATCCTATACCCCGCTTTTAAAATTACGTGGGTTTTATGTCCTCCCATCCACTGAAAATAACAAATACACAAATGAAATCGCGCATAAAAAGGATATTAGGTTGTGTGTGCATTATAATTTGTGCTTTTGTGTCTATTCTGTGTAGCTACTTAATATTTCCACCATAAGAAACTCTGACAAGTGTAATCACAACCAATCGTAGTAGAAGAAAGAAAAATGTAAATACATCTTAGCAAGTTGTAAAGAACTGTGAGCTTTATTTCTACCTATATATCATTTTGGTTGTAGCATCCCTATCAGCCAGCATTTTATTATCTATGTGCAATAGCTTGTAAAATATTTACATATCAGTAGTTGGGATATAGAAGTACCTCGTAGAAATACGATGCTTTCAAACACTATCAGGGCCTTTCGAAAGCATTTTTCTGTTTGCCCGCGTAATAACTGGAAGAGTCCTGGCTGAGCCCGGGAGTATCTTTCCTTTCACCCTACTTTCACTCAGGCAATATCCCAGGCTACTAGTTTCACAAGACGCGGAATGAATAACAGAGGATGTAAGATGCACTATCTGTGCTCCACCAGACGGGAGATCCAATATACAAGCATACATGTTTGTAAAAGTAGTGAGAGGAATTTGTATTCATTTGTCATTCGTATAGAGCACTGTGTGTGTGAATATACAGGGAGAACTAGTCTCTGGCATACTATACACGTACCTGTGTAAGCCAGAAAGAAAAACCATGGCGAAACTATTTACTTTAAAGTAAATAAGAAATCCTATATCTTCAGAAAGATGGATAGAGCGGAGCTCCGTGAACAACAAATGGAAATCATTTGAAATTACAGAAAATCGCAATGAGCAAAGAGCATTTTTTTCATTTCAACTGAGTTTTTTCCCTACATACGTTCTATAACAACATTACATGTGGGCTACACGTTCCCCTTTCAAACTCTATTCTCTATCTCTTCGTGTGTGTGTTTTGTTTTGGCTTTTTGCTAGTTACGCGTACTTACATACCTACAACAATTGTCAGAATTCATCAACATTCCAACAAGCTATGCAGCCTATGCGACAATTCAGGACACACATCAGCCCCTTACTTACCAGGCAACAACATTCTCATCAGTTGTATTTTCTTTAAACGACCTAATCGCCAAAATTACAACCGAAGCTTCTAACAATAACAAATACTTCCAACACAAAACAATAGCGAATATAATATTTTAAGTATTCCACACACCACATTTTCTTTTCTCTGTAAAATGTCACTCTGATGTTGTTGAATGAAAAACCCACCGCATAAATAGTAAATACCCGATAAAACATTCTCGGTTTTACCAGTAACTGAAGATTGCTACAAATATCGTATATCCCGTGTATATTACAAAGTAAAAAACTGAAATCAAATGACATTTATGCATTTTTGTGTGGCTTGGCTTACAGTTACACAAGCATTCGTATTGTATGTAGTAGTGTCCCACATAAAAACCTGGTGTGTATTAAACGGAGACAGAGTAATAATATACTAATACACTATCTAGTAAGCAAGTAGGCAGACAGAACAGATACATATGGAGATAGCACGACACTATATACCTACTTCCTTTAAATGTATACAGTGCGTGTGTAATAAAAACCTTCCGTATATACTTCCAAAATGTATTGTGTTACATTAGAAGTTGTGGTTGAGTTGGTACATGTGTTTTACTTTATATTGCTAGTATTTGACTCCTTGAATATATTACAGAATATATATATTGTCGTGGTGCTACTTGAAGGTATTGTTGCGTACTACTACATGAAAGAAGATATTGTCGGAGAGTTACTACTTACTTATAATGCAGCCAAAAGAGTTACACTATACAGTCATGGATTTCTCCCTGCAGACACATTCACGACACCCGAGTGAGCAAGCAAGACAAAAGACAATATGCTTCAACATGTTCCGTTACTTATGGCTGTATAATAATATGTGATTTTATGTAGATAAGTAAAAGGATCTAACCCGGTTCTGAGTGTGTGTACACTTCTACATCTACAACAACCATGGACTCAAATCTGTTTTTCCTCAATCAGCGGCAAAAGAAACTAAATCATGTCGTAGGTATAGTACAGAGAAACAGATTTGGGTAACATCATTACCCGATCAACATAACTTCTTTATCAACACTGTGATCATAGTACGAGCTAAGTGTCGCGTCTCTCTCTCCGGATGGCCTTCACACTATTTATTATGTAGTACAATATACCCGAGTAAAAGAATAGCATTTCTGAGCACCCTTTCTCATGTAAACTCACTAGCTGAGTGATTGCACAAAAGAGAGAATTATTAGCAGTAGAGTTATATGTGTCTGTATACTTGTAGTACCTATGTGTGTGTGTGTCTGTGCGTGTCATCTTTTTATCTCAACATTGTCTCATTGTCAGTTTTACAACTGCCGTGTTCATTAGTCCATTATCAACATCCTTCATATACAAAAACGCGATACAGGAATGACAATGCACTCAAATACAAATTAGCGTGCACCCTCTATGTGTGCAAAAAAATCTATTTAACTGATAGTCGTGCAGACAGATATATAAGTATGTTTTAGAGGTATAATATACTTTATATACATCTAACGTATACTGATAGAAATCATCTTCCAGTTGTTTCTTAACAAAATGCACACTTTCGGCTTACTAGATGAGGTATATTTTATGCAGTTACAAAAAAAGAGAATTCTACATTAAAGAAAACATATCAGCTTTGAATACAAAGGAAAGTAATGATGTATGTTACGGTAAATTTATTGATGGCAATAATAAAACAGAAAATATGCGGTGGCAACGGCCTAGGCGTTAGATTGATGTTATATTTTTTATCCTTCCGTTTCCACTATGGGAATGAATAGGAGTAGGAAAAAGCTTAACAAATACAATAAAATTTTATATGAATGCTCTGTCTTCCTTTCATGGTAAAATATGCACGAGGTGATAGTTAAAGAGAATTTATTTAGCAATGCAAATATTGTAACTGTGTTACTATAACCAAAAAGTGTGGATTTTGTTAATCTTCTTGTGCACATGCACCGACCGACAAAATTGATAATATGTAAGTATTTGTATGTACCTATAAGATTTTCTCGCTATTTTCAGTTTCCTAGCTAATTGTAATAATGACATTACATTTTTACGGCTGCATGAGCCTTATTAACATTATTGTCGCTAGACTCTACTACGATCATTTATTTCTTCTTACGATTTACTTCTTGCTCATTAGTTTTTAGTATATTTTCAGCTATTTTTACTAAAACGTTGACTATTTTCATTTTTTCTGTACAACAAGAGCAACTTGTTAGAATTACTTATGGACAATTGTTGTAGATATTTATATTTGGCGATTCATTCTCACAGAGTGACTATAACTAGACTAAAACAGTGACACAAATCGATTTGAGTTTTCTCAGTAGGGTTCTGTGCGGTTTGCTGCATGAGCAACGTACTTTTGTATGAATTTGATTAACCGATTCTGTAAATTGGCTTCTCTCCAGCAACAACCTACTTTTGGGTAACGTTAGCACTGTCTTTGTTACATCCGTAATTTTATTCATGACTATTTGTCAAACACCGATCATAAGTAATGTGCAACGCACTATCTAACTACTAACCCTTTCTCTCGCTCATTCTATCTACGTTTCCTTAACTTAATTTACATCTGTATCTTTACTCTCAGAATATTCATTAGTGCATGGAATTTCCAATCTCTTCTTTCTATTTCTACCACGGAAATGTCAAATTTTCATCTGTTCCTTATTTAATAAAACGTAGCCTACGACATGTTGTTCATATTATTATTCTTACGCACCCAAAAACTCAATGTACTAAAATTACTACTCTGAGTAATTTTTACCTCTCATTTATATTAGCACTAGGGTTAAATGACGTCCCTGTGTTACATACTCGTTTACTTCTAGGATTCTTACATTACTTATAATAAGATTCCTACAGAATAGTCCTTCAAGAGCTATATATAGTCAAGAATGTTCCATTTAGCTTTCTCGTTATATTCATTCCTTTGAATTTCCTAACTACTTACATAAGTATAACTCCTATAGCTATGATAATATTAGTATACAACAATTGGCATTATTTTTGTACTATAGCTAATATAACTACTTATGACAGTGGCAAAGTGTCAAGTCAACTCATAGTAGAATGACTGTGGACTGTTGTATGTGGTGTATTTGTGGATGGTGTGTGTTTTGAGTAGAGGAGTTCATATTATTGCATGTGAAATATTACACAGTTCCTAGTAGTTAATATTGTACACACTACTAGCCGACGTAATATTTCTAAACCTACGTAGAATACGTACGTACACATCATTAGTATTATTATCACTATAATATTACATAGTAGGTATGTATATCCAATACAACATAATAGTATTCGACTTGTCATGGTATTTTGGTTAGGCGTACGCAAATAGCAGCACAGAGGACCTAGTAGTAGTAGTAGTACTCATATTTGTACACGTTCTAGCAGTATAAGCACTAAAAATATGTATATTAGTAGGTAATCTAGACACAGTAGTAGTATATGTATATTTTACACACAGTACACAGAGCTATCCATATTACACTTCTTTTAAACTTACCATTTAACTTATTTAAAATTATAAACATAGAATAATTTTGGCAATACATAATATTACGTGTCGGCTGCGTTTAGTTCAGGCTCACTGTACCATAAAACTCTACGATGTACGTTTGTTGATAATGCACAGTGTATTGAATTATAGCTGCCTTTGCTTTTTGCCTGGTCGTACTTTGTGATATTCCGGAACACAACTCCCTACTCCTCAAGTAAGTATTCACACAGCACTGCTCTACAGATTATTCACATCTGTCTTCAGTTTTAACATTTCGCACGAATGCTTTTTAACTGCGAGTGTACACGTCGTACACAGCTACGCTATCCACTTAAATTTACCTACAGCTACACAGCCCGAGAAATTATAATGGTGACTCTTTGCAAGAAGTACCCACCTTAATGCCTCTGTACAGATAGCTGTTTTTGTGTGAGTGTGTGTGTGCGACAGTGAATAAATGTAATTCAAACCTCTCTCTGTGACTATCTGTGTTATCGTTGTATAAATATGAATGTCCACATAGTGCAGGTACAGGGTTAATACCGAGTACACGTAAAATACATTCGTTTATTTCATCCTACACCATATTTCAGTATCCGGAATGGCAATGCTTATGTCAAAAGTGTAATTACTATTGTGGCATTGCGGTGTGTGCAACTGCCACGGGCATAATATTACATGTATTATTCTCCCTATGTATTTATCTGACTGCAAACTGCAATGCACTTCTCCTGCTCCTCGTGTAGTAATTGTGCAGTGGCTTTCTGTGTGAGACTCTAATATGTGTACTTATAAGTATATCTCTGTTTCTGTGAGAAGTGTTGGTAGTGATGCCATTGTTTTATTTTTATTAGAGCTTAAGCACTCTAGAATTGTTCAGATAGGTGGTATATACAGATACTACTGGTAAATAGTTGAGAGTTTTGAGACGACTAAATACAACCGCTAAGCATCCGGTCCGTCGTGTCGGTAAGGTACAAAGATGACTAGGGCTTCTTCACACACACACACTCTCTCTCTTTCTCTGTGTGTCTGTTGTGTTATAAGTTATAACGGAGTTAAACGAATGGTAATGTAATGTAACTGATGTAAGTTGTAAGTAGGTATGTGGATGTGGAAGCATGTACTAGGACGTGAGTCAGGTAATGTGTCTTCGTCTTGCTCAAAGTTGCTACAGAGTACAATCTTACGTATAAATGTATTTTTATGAACTAGACAAAGCTATTTCCGTCCTATTTCACTTCATAGTGGAGTACTAGTGGTAAAAGTAAGTATATATTTATAACACTACAGAGTGGAGTCGCACAGAGCGACTTATGTTCAAGAAGAGCTACACACACGACAACTACATAATATTATACTAAGTATTTGTGTTTATATACACGCCTAAGTAAGCAAGAATAATATGTTAGTATTACTGTAGCTCATGTACAAGTGCCAGCTATGCCATTATAGTTAGACTAAAATAAGACCCATGCTACATGAGTTATGTGCTGTGTTTGGGTTCACTTGACTCCAGAATTTGTCCTCTTCTTTTTCTTCTTCTCCGTCTCTCTCTCTCTCACTCTCTCTATCCTTTAGGAGTTGTAGTGTTCTATTCTTCATTTGCTTTTGTTATACGAGGGTATTATGTGAACGAATGGAGTAACGTGTGTGTAAGTAACAATGACTAGTATGCACTGGCTCCTCCACACCACACTTCAACTAACACCGCTCTCTCAATCCCCAACCATTCTCCTTTTGTCACCATGTGAAAGTAAACGCACTCAGAAAACCATAAGTCGTCTACTACTAAATAGCTAAATAGATCCGAGCACAACAAAACTAGCTTGTTTAGATAGCAAAGACAGATACCCAATGCCTCATCTTTTCTCTCCTCACAGTTTCCGTTCTTTCTATGGTGCAAAATGTATTGTTCACATACTGTGATTTGTGATCTTCTGATGGCTATGTATGGTGATGACGATGACTGAGAGCTACTGCTATACGAATACTCTCCATAAAATATCTTACAAAGAATAGGGAATTAGTAGTCTCAACCCACTGCTGGTTTCATTACATTTCTATAACACTTCTCCTGCGTTACATTATTATTTTCACAAACCACTGTCTTCTATTTGTAGGAAGAACGGAGAAAGACTCACTTCTTCGAAATGAACTCGTCCTTTGTATATTCACTTTACCATGAATTGATTGTTTTCAATTATACAATCTTTTGTTTTCGAAGATATCAATCTCATTTACAAGTAATGCGCTCAAATATTGACTCAGGTCGTGAAATTGCAATAATGGTGTGGTGAGACGTTTCGATTTCTGTGAACCTTTAGTGTTTCTGTGCTTTCTTCCGTTAAAGTCGTAAAAATAACATTTTCCGGTTAAACGCCCCATAAAAGTAAAAAAATCTCATGAAATAAGATTTACAATTGTAACTCTGATCCGACTCACGAACAATTTATACTAACTGGTTATTATTTCATTGATGTGTGAAATGTGTTCTCAGAGCACAATGTAATAATATCATCAAGCCAAATGGAAAAAATCAACCATATTTTATGCTTAGCAACGACCACTTTAAATGTAAATAAAAACTGTCTACCCTTTGACTTCATACATGATTTAGAAATAATTTTTCCTCTTCAATGCTGTTAATAATCAAAGCACTTCTACTAAAAAATTCTATGTAATTAAAAATATAAATGTTCAACTTATCAAGTTGAACTCATCGTCAGAATGAAAATTTTATCTGTAATAATATTTGCTATAATAATTGAGGTGACTTTTTTAGTTTTCAGCATGTGGCACAATATAGTACTCAAATCTACTAGATGGCATGGATCTCTGATGTTTGAAAATAATACCAGGTATACCAGCTACTGTGGCTACACACAAGTAAAATAAAGCTGGTTGAAGTTTATTAGTCATTAAAATAATAAAATAATAAAGAAATTGTTTGATATTGTGAAGAGTCGATAGTACGGATAATGTGGACAAAGCCATCTGTTCTTGCGGAAGAATTAACTGCGGAAGAATATAAAGGGAAACTCTGACTAAATACAGCTTGAGACAAGTGTCGTGTATAAGTACATGGTGGTATTAAAGTAAAAGTTGTTTGGAGGGTGCCTGACAGTCTGCCTAGGCGCTTTCACATGTGAAATGAGTCGACTTGACTAGAATGTCATTGCCATTCATTTTTCCATGTGCGTCTTCTCTTGTCTATTCAATTCCTTTCAGGTTAAGCTCTCAACTTTGTGGGAATTACAGCACGAAATGAAAACGGCACGACATAAGAGTAGTGTCGTCATATTACAAACATATCATTATATATTATATCCTCTCGTATCATAAATAGTATCATTATTTCCCCTTAGTACAATATAACTACATATACTCCTCCTAGTAGTACTCTTTAACTCTTACTCCTTTCTCTCCCACTACACAATACAGAATAATAGGTAAATATCACCCTACTCCAAGTAAGTAGAACTATTACTGCTACTTTTGACAGAGAGGCAGTCGCAGTACTGTTTTATGGAGCAACTACTTCTATTAAGTAGGTAGATATTCTGTCAGCATTGCACAAGAGTTTATTTGCCTACCTTTACAGCCCTATGAGACGAATAATACAAGTATAATGGTATATGTTCGTGGTATGGCGTAATACACCATAGACGTGTCTTCTACTATGCCATGGCAGGGCACACAAGACACACAAGTGTCGTGGAGGAGCAGTGTGGCAGTCAGAGTGGATTAAAGTCGAGTCGAATAATGTAAGACTAAATTTGAGAAGAAAGAGTTTCAGACAGGCAAGTCGCCGAGGAAGAGACTTTACACGAGACGGTCGGGAGTTGAGTGCATTGCAAGTGGAGTGTGTGTGGTGATGGCTGCAATGTATACGTCGGTCGTGTCGACATATTCAATTCCGAAATGCAAATGGAGCTTTGATGATCCTCATTAAAGTCCGGGAATATCAGATGCGTCATTAGGAAAGAATACTATACCACATTAGAATCACGCCTTACATTCTCTACCCACCAGCCCATCCAAACGCACACATTCACCGAGTTAAGAGTTATACTCAATATTATTCTATTCAGAAACACTTCTACCTAAGCTAACCTTCCACCTAGCCCAGACAGACATTTACGTATAAGAAAATAATGTACGTAACCATAACCTCCAAAAAACACAGGGTCTACATTATACATCGACTGTGACATTATTGGATTGCTGGAACTATGTACGATACTCACATCACACACACACCACTGTATAAACGACTTGCAATTTGAATTCGGACCACGCTCCACACACCAATCTTGGCAAACGAGTGTTGTCGCATAATAGAACATTTTTTACCCTTCCATACACACACAACCCGCTAGATTCTATTACATATATTATATGGACTCAGTTTAGCTGCGAGAAAGAGCATGTCATATGTTCCTGCATTTCATTGGCATAACACAGATAATAATGCTAGTGATTATTAATACCTACCATTAGCATCCAATGTACTTTTGCTATTTTTTTAAGTGGCATTTTGTAAATGAGACTTGATAATGCACAGAAAACGGCAGATAAACACTTAGAGTAAGAAATTTATAAGGGAATGTACTTAACAACTTGAATATTTTAACAGTATTATTGATTCTAATGACGCAGTGTAATTATTCAATTATACGAAATTTCTTTTTATAAACCAAAACAATGCTATGAAATGCCAATTAACATAAAAGAGACCGACGCAAAAAAGACTGAGCGTTGTGCTTCTGGCAAAAAATACAAAACAGTTCAAGAAGGAGTGCACCACTGCTGCGTACATCGAAATTAATCACATCTGAGCAAATTACAGAACTATAAAATATATTTCCTGTACTTCTGTCTCTATTTATCCTTTACGAAACGACGAAGTAGTATTATGTAATGAATTCTCTATCTAATATTATAAATTCTAGTCTGTCATCTTCGGTGTACAGTCGTAATCAAATTTTTTAATAGCTAGCTATAAAAGTGATCCTTATGAGAGTACTCGTGTAGAACGGATGCAAGGAAATGATGTCACGACAAGGAATATTCAAGCGGCTTTGGCTTTGATGCTAACAATTGAATTATGAAGATCTAATAAAAAGCCGAGTGCAAACCGAGATAGCAACCAATGTGACTGCAAATAATGATAACACCATTTTACGACATTTCTACTAATTTATCTATAAAAAGAATACTAATATTATTAGTCAACTCAACAGAACTATATAATTGTCGAACTCTTCTAGTTCTGTGTAGTGTTTTGCCCCAAAGAGAAAAAATAGCGTAATAAAATGGAGATTTAACTCCTTTGACCTTGAGATTCACTTAACATTAGTGTAATGCCATTTGATTCTTCGAGTTGGGTATTGTATTTATCTCTCTAGGTATCTCTCTCTAAGTATCCAACCTTGTGAATCTCAATACAGTTTCCGTCAAAAATATACAGAGAAGCTATCGATCTTTTTATTTAGGTTTCCTTTCGGTAAACTTCAAATTAGGAGAGTGTTAGTAATGAATAAATTAATATCGACTCTATATAATCCCATGCAGCTACAGTAAAAAAAAAGTCAGATTCAGTTGTTTGTAATTCCAACAATATTTGGACCATAGAAGATTTTTATCGTAATCTCAACACTTAATTCTGTTTAGCCTGACAATTTTCCGTATGTATTATCCAGATTTCATTCATATTATTCAATAGAAGTAAATTTGTTAAATTATGGGCAAATTGGATTACATTTCCTGTCGATGCAATGATAAAAGTATTCAAAATAATTATGGGGCAACTGCAAACCGAAATTTAGAATTTTCTATGCGACGATTTGTATAATTTGTGTGTTTTATACAAAAGAAAATTTTCAATAAGCTCAACATTTTAGGATGATACATGTGCAAGTATAAATGAGGCCAAAAATGATCTAAGCCTGTAGATTTACTTCTAAGAAAACGTTTTAGTGAGTTTAGTTATACAAATTGGATTCACCGAGCAAAAGCCTTTACGTGTTCGCATCGCCTATCTGTATTATTCATCTCACTCTGCATCTACGTACCTACCCAACCCCTCTCGTCGGATTTCTAAGAAGAGGAAATGGAAAAATGAGATGTTAGCCATTGTTTGGTCTCCAGCTAACCATAAGTGAGTTTAAAAGACAACATAGAAAATGAAGTCGAAAATTTGAGAGCAGCTGGTGACGGAGAGGCTTGGTGAAAAGCATGCCGCATTTGAATACGTAGAAAAATGCAGTAGATCCAAGTCTTGTTAATCTCCGTATGAAAAGAATGATTTAAAGTAGGAATTGAAAAATGTATAATACAAATGGCTGTATACGGCTATTTACGTCACACAAAGTACAGATAGTATCGGTTGAGAATATTCGTGAAAACGTAACACATGTGTATATGATATACACATAATTATAACTCTGAGAAAACAATATAGTTATGCCTTTTTGCACATACTGAAATAACAGATACGCTCCTACCACCACTACACTGCTCGCAGAAGATGGAGAGGGATAAGATTAGTAAATACGAACGACATGCTGAGATTTGTTCTATAGAAACAGAGACAAAGCGTAGTCGACAGACACGAGCTCAGAGTAACTGCAAAGCAACCAAGAAAAAGGTTGCATGAATAGAAGAGTTGTATTATGAACTGCACAGTTCCACATAGATAGATGCCTGTACTGAAATACATGAAATTATAATACATTCTCAGACACACACACACAACAAACACAGTACTTGTGTAAACCCATGGATTCTCGCTCACCAACTCACTGCTCAACTCACACACTAACGAGGGCATTTATCAGGAGCCATAGCTCCTCACTCACCCCATTACAAATACTTAAGTTAAACTGCCAGCCTCTTCCATGCACACATATCCTCTCTCATAGCAGTCCTCTTTTCTGCTGGAACAGGAACAGTAACAGTCTCAAAGAGAAAAAACACTCAGAAAGATTCAGGAGGAGCAGAAGTAGTCGTGGAAGCAGCCGAGTTCTGTCTGTGAGACACGACATTCTTCTTTTTCATCGTATGCATGCACTCAGATTGTTCATCTCAAAATTACACTACTCCTACCTAACATTTAGCAGAAAGACGAGAGTTTAAATCGATTCCCCTAAAAAGACAGACAGACAAGACAACTCCTGCGAACGTATAGTAATAATATGAACACAGGGCCCATCGCTCAACACATAAACAAAAACACAGCACGTAAAGAGCTTTAGTTACATGCAAATCGCACAATCCATACTTACTCAAACTATACTCAGTGTAATGCACTGTGAGCCTAATACTTCCTGCTGTACATTCTATGTATAGGAAAACTTTCTGTAGAAATACTAATAACTGTATAGTATGTAACTTGTGCTGCTACAGACAGACGTTATGAAATAAATGTTGAATACTGTCTAAAATATTTCAGAACACATAGTTCACGTCCAGCAGTTCATAATATTATGAGAAAGAGACTGTGAATGCAGCCATAGAGTGTGTGTGTATAGTTGGAAGAAGCACCCACTCGAAGTATAAACACTAGAGATTACAGCATACTATAAAATTACCACCTATTTATTGCCCAATACGACCAACAAAAACAGCACATAAATGTGCAAACGGGAAAAGTGAGAGAGTGGTGCAGAGTTTATGCACATAGATAAAATTGAGACTATTATTGGCTATACACACATTAGAATGGAACATACAATTATAGCTGTGGATATATTCCATGGGTGTGTGTGCGTTTAGCGTATATATACACAGAGTACACAGTCAAATCCCAGAATCAATGAAATCAGCTTAGTTGCTTTGCTTGTTTTCTCTCGTGGGTTGTACTAATGCTCGTAATACATCAACGGACTCACGGTGAAACTCTCTGGACTCTTTCATTGAGTTGAACTATGGACAGAAAGAGAGAGAGAGAGAGAGACCAACCACATAATATAAAACCCAGGACTAACAACCAAAGTCGAAACCAACAATAAATGAAAGGGCAAGAAAGGGAAAGCATAAAAGCGAGAATTCCTTTCGGTTCGCCGTTCAACCACCACCAATCTCGAATCTATTTAGGATTTTCATGCCAAATCCTTCTAGTAGCATATCCATTTTCCAGCCAACAACGTAGTCCGTATTAATAAAAATTCTACATCTTGACATTAGTAGGGAAATGACTAACGAGTTCAACTCAGTCCGTGTATTCGTAAGGCTAGTAAAACTCCAGTGAATTCCCTTCAATTGCAATGCTACTCTATCCACTGCCTGTAATATATAGTGGTGTGTGTGCCCTGCATATTATAAAGGCTTCATGCGACATAGTCGATATACACATCCGCTCACTATTATTATGATCAATACCGTCGTCGTCGTCGTATTCCAACGAAAATGGTTAAAATAGCATGAAGCTTGATACATTTCCACTTTACCATATGTGTATAAGAATTCGTACACAACTTCCACGATGTATGCAACTGCTAGATTACCCACATATTTCTGAACTTCAATCTATTCGCATTCACAATGTGCTTACTGTACCCTGTCCGTACATACACCCCTAGTAGTACACAATATGCCAATATATTCCTGTCTCTTATAATAATACATGAACTACCATAACATTTATACACATATTGTACATAGCAACTCAATTAGAAGTAGTATACTTGATTTTCAATGCATTTACTGGCTGTTATTATATGCAGTGTATTGAGATTGTCTTCATTGGCAAACATTGTATGAAAACAGGCTGGAAATGTCCATACTAATGTATAATGGTGCACTCTGCCTATGAAAATGCAAAGAGGACGACGAGGACGACGACGACGACAAGAAGTGAAATATGCAATGGACTTGACTACTACTAGAAGTCTGTACACAGCTTTGTTCCACACACACTTCTTGCTCTCTGCTGCCTTGAGAAACACACGGCAGACGTGTACATTAACACAGACTACTTCTAAATCAGTAGAGTATATAGCCCTGTGTGTTTCCATCCTGAAATTACTCGTGGAGCCACCCTTCCTCTTATGTGCTACTCACAGTTCATAAATTGCCAATGAATTCGTTTAATGCAATAGCATGACTGACCCGGTTGATGATATAATACATTTGACACATCCATCACACGACACATTTATGCACCAAGTGGCTATAGCGAATTGAGAGCTTCTTGGCTATATTATACAGTATCAGTATAGTGTGTGCCTACTTAAAGTAGTTAGTAGTCGTGGAAGACTTGTGTACATATATATTGCATATTATCACTTTGGATTAACTTTAGTTTTAGTACAAGCAGAGTAATAGCTTTCTAAGTAACTTTGGCTCCGACTGTCAGCTCAAACTGGAATAGAACTCTCCCACACCAACTTACTTCAAACTGACAATAGATAAAACTTCTACGAACCAAAACCTAACTACCCGTCGTCTATGTGAAAATTCAGTTAGACGCACATACACACACACAAGGCTGAGGCTGACAATGCCCCTGATTCTATGTTGTCTTACTACTGCTAGTATGATGTCACTAATTTGGGTACGACACAACTTGTGCATTATTCACAGCTCTTGAACCATGTCAGAAAAATATTCGTGTGATTTTATATGTGGTAGTAGATGTATAATAAAATAGGGATGTTATTGACTATGATGATGGTGGCTGTTTTTCTTTAGATACCTTTGTATTAAATACTTGTGGAAGACAGAGAGAGAGAGAGGGAAGAAAGAGAGAGAGAGCCCATATTATGTATTGTCTCTATACATTTCGTCAAGTAATAATTTAGAGATAAACACGATATTATTATAAGCACTTTACGTCAAGAGGTAGTTTGTATGGAATATATTGTTGGTTGCACTCAAGAAGTACAACGTCATTACTTAACTTTCTCCTTTGAAAATTATGTAATCTTTTTGCATTCACAGTAAAATCCCAAACTTTCTTTTGATTCGGCTCAACTTCAATCTATTTATGTGTATACATCTGTACTGCACTTGAATGCTCTCGATATTAATGATTCGTGACGATAAGTTAATGTGCTCAGTCCTACACAAGAAACACAGCCGGTGAAGTGGTTGAAACTCTTTAGAAAATATGTACATTCAGGCAATAAGCTACTACTCATATTGTCATACCGTTTTCATTCAGAACTGCGTACAACATAATAACCTACATGCTGAGAGACACAACTAAATATAAAATGAGTTGACGATGTACTGGATATACCTAGGATAGTTACGTGGTGCTTTTTCAAGTTTTCCACTTACATCCTTGGATCTTTAGCCAGAAATGTATGTAAATTCGTAGCAATTGGAAAAAATTAACTGTCAAGTTAAATGCAGTTGTTGATGGTAGAAAATAAAGGCGTGATATTACACATATAGTATGAATACATGTGGAGGAGCATAAGAAGAAAGAATTTATGGGCTCTTCCTTTCACTTCATTTAACAGTATTTTAGAAACAGCTGCTGAAACTCGGCATGCGACCATGTTCTGTCCAGTCGAATTACATTATGGGGAAACATTTCTTTTAGTAGAACAGCAGGTTATATAAGTAGTACGAATATTACATAAAAATATTTCTACACGAACTCTACTTTTACTACGGTCGACTCTGATAACCGAATGTTGACACAGAAGGAAGTATGCCATATTACCCACAGGAGTTTTTGTACGGGCAGCTGACTCTCATCAACTCAGCAGTTAAACTACGAACTATCAACTGAAAAAACCTTCTTTGTCAGACATTAAATATTACTCGAGGATATTGTGTTAAAACAATATTGTCTTTCCGAAATTATATTTAAGCTTCAAGTCTTGAAATGAATATTTTCGTTTTAAATAAGTATCGAAAGAGAATAAGTGTGTCCTGTTGAAACAACAAAGAAGGAGTTTCTGAAAGTTTGATTAATCCTAGATATTTATAATTTCTTTTCTGTGTACCTGAACCAATTAACTAAATGTAAATACAAACACCGACTCCACTCCGCTACTACCACTGTTTAGATTAAATGAATATTCAACTCTGTGCACACAAACCCCAATTCAATTAAAACCCATTAGGTACTATTTTTTCTGTCTACGCACCTCGTCTTTTTCTTTGTCACTCTCCAGAGACTAAAACGGAGACTCACGAGTGACATGTACAATTGTGTAGAGCGAAACTGTTAAACGAGCTGAGTACACCGTGTTAAATATTTTTGCAGCAGTTCATCGAATAATTAGCACTTTTACTATGAATTAGTGTAAGCCTTTTTTATGTAACACTGGAAAAGGATGATGATAAGAACTACACATGGTAGTACACATGTACGCGGATAACTAAAGCTACAGCCAGTAGTGTTAGCATAATATCTGCAATAATTCATACATCTAATGATATTATAATGTGTATATATCAGTATGTGTGTGTGTTATATTGTAGATGAGTATTTGGAAGTATTCTAAAGTCGTGTTGATATTAAATGTTTATAGTGCACAATGCCGCAAAGTCTGAAAGTATTATTGACGGGACGGGTGCAAGAGAGTTTAATGTTTTATAAGTAGCATCCTTCGCTCCAGTATTTGTAGTACGAGTAGCAGTTGTAGTAGTCGTAGCAGAAGCCGTAGCAGTAATCGGTCCTCTCAATCGCCAAAAACTCGAAACTCTTTAAGTGATTAAATTATGAGATGGAAGTCGACCATGTTGAATAATATGTCTAGCTCCGATTGACTATAAGTAGTGGATGCCCTTTTATATTGCGATCAGTTGGAGAAAAGACAAGAATACTTGTCCTGTGTAGTATATACTAGAGTAGCATTAATATGACTATAGGCAAACCGGGCGAAAATAAAGTGCCTGGAAATGATTTGGCCTGACACTGACTGCCTTGTTTGATTTGATTTGAGTGAACAATGAATGAGCATGAGACCCAATGCACCAGCAGCAAACTAATTGTAAGTTCTTATTTTGGTACTACAATAACTGATACTACTAGATCTACTTTGAGACGTTTAATTCCCCTTATTTCAAACTACAGCAATCAACTTATCGGCCACTAAAATCACTACAACAAACTACTGTAGGCAAGTACTCTCTTACATTTGTTTTAAAAGTGTAATTGATGAGCCTTCGAATTAAAAATCATAACTTGCTTTATCTTTTCTGTTCTAACAGAGACTAACATAGTCATAGTACATAATAAGCTATAGAACACTACATCACTGATTGCACTACGTACAGTACTATCATTATATTATAGTAAGTTCCGTACTACTACGAATAATAACAACACAATTAATAAGTACTATGTATATAGAGTAGGTGGTAAGAACTATTTGATACAAGTCAGGAGAATCACTACTACATACACTGCTAAATATTTTCTATACAACTTTTCACTAGTAAATCATAGTCGAGTTGGTAAGTAATTACTACACTTTTGCTAGATGGTATTCTCAGATATTATATTATTGGTAGTATGTGTGTCCTACATAATTTGTTTGTATGTAGTCATAAATATTTTCAGCTAGAAGGAAGTAGTAGTAGTAGTAGTACTCGAGTATTTTACAATCATGTTATAATATAATAGTAGTACCGTCAGTTTTAAGAGGTGTGTCACCTGCTTTCTTTTCCTATTTGCAATCGCTACTTTTTTACTGGTGGTTAAAATGGTTGGTGTGTGTACCTACGATCGTTTTGTAACTGGTAACTACTATCTGTACGATAATAATATGTAGGTAGGTATATATATACCATTTATATATAATATATATATATCATCATATCCTGTAGCAATCATAGTCATAACAGTACAGGTCACGTCATTATAAATAAAATAGCATGGAACAAGCATATGTGCATACGTATTTTCTCAGCAGACATATATGTATGCACGTACATTTTAGTTTTTTAGACTACTGGTCCAGTTCTTTCAATGATTGATTGATATACTTATATATATATATACTTAGTAGCATAATATGTAATGTAGTATATAAGTAGAGTTGTGGTATTTTTAGTATAGTAACAGTACCTATTTGTATGGCAATTTGTAAGTTATCAATCAAAAAGAACCAGAAAATTGTATCGTGTTATATATATAGATATATAATAATGTATGTACTTACATTTCTAAAATTAAAATCTTATCTGTAGATCTTAGTCTGTACGTATGTAGCATGCTTATATGATTATATAGTATAATGTGTATTTTATATACAATATAGCAGTAGTAACTTATATAGTAGTATAATAATATGAAATAATAGTAATAATAAGTAATATATAATAGTCGTTATATGATAATAGTATTAATGATAATAATAATAATAATCGTATCATATAAAGTCAGAGTCCTACAATTGAGTCAAGGGCAGTCGCGCAGTTCGCTCAACCCAACTGTGGAAAATACTCATTGGTATCCTTATGTAAATGCAATCACAAAAAGGAAGGTTTGTACAGTACACTTCACTGCCACTCTCACATATAGCCACTTATATTTCTCTTTAAACAGAGTTCCGTCATGTCATTTTGGATTTTTCACCTTTTGGACTTTTTGGGTTCGTGGTTTTTGAAGATTTTCGATTCGTTCGGTTTTTGGCTTTGTTTGGGTATATATATGGATTCTTAGGTTTTTAGCAGTAGAACTGATCAGTATTTTTACAATAGGTGTGTATACATAATTGTTATTATCATTATCATCATCATTATCATAGTATGTGAGTCCCATTGTACAAGGAAGTTAGTAAATACTTTTTTACGTAATCAAATGGAAACAACAACAATAATAATAGTAAAAAGTCGTTTTCATGAAGTTCAAGTACAAACCATAGTCTTGCACATTTATTGTGTGAGGTACTAAGTTACTCTTGTTGACTTTACGAGTAGACGAGATTAGATAGATTATTGTAGACGTATACTTATGTATATATGTAATTAGAAAGATATAATAATATTATTGTTGTTTGATTGTTCTCTCTCTGACGAATAATGTTTCATGTGTGTACGTATGTGCTGATGTGTTTTTGTGTGTGTGCTCCTGACAATTAAGGAAATGACAACAATACATGGCGTGTATTCAGTATTCATATAGAAATTCGATCGTTTTTGGTAATAAAATCAAGTATGTTTGGTAATATTATTATTATATGGTAGTAGCAGTAGTAGTATAGTAGTAGTAGTAAGTAGAGATTTGTTTTTGATTCGATATTACAGATATCATACTGACTGACTGAACTGACACTGAACTGCACAGCAGACAACACTGCACTGCACAGAACAGCAACGAGTAGAATTTTTCTCTTTTTGTTTCAATTGCGTATCATTTTTGATTTTTCGATTGGACTGGTTTGTTTTGTTTTGCTATGTATTGTTTGATTGTTTGATTGATAATTAGAGCGTTGAGTGTGAGAAGCAACGAGAGAAATCAACGAGAGTTCCCGAGAATTCGGTCGTCTGCTCATCAAACTGATTTCGACGAGCGACTCATAAATACACTGACAACAACAACTGATTCTCGTCATCCTCAAAGTTATGCCCCCATGATATTACGATCATCATGGCGGTGTGTGTTCACAGTTTCATAGAGTAGAGACAGTCGAGCGGATAAGGTAGACATAAATGGGTACCTGTCGGGTATGGCAGACCAAATCCAGCGTATCCACTGTAGCCACGTCCGGCAGCGTAAGCCGCATATGCTGCAGCTGGAAAACCTAAAGATCACAAGCAAAATATTACATCACATTTGATTTCATCCTACACATTTCACAAAAGCCGAACCAATTGTAGAGAACAGTAGTCTAGTAACAATAATATTTCAAATAAATGAATGCATGGGGGATGGAATTAACAGTTCTGTGTCAAAAGTGACAAGTTATATAAGAGGAGGACATGGTGTGAGATGGAAATTGACCCAAATGAAATAAACCCAGATGAGGGGAAGGGGTGAATGAACGGAACAAGGCTAGAGACTATATAAGGCAATTTTTAAGACTCACGAGACTACTCACTATATTATATAACAATGATAAGTAGTAACTATACAGACTAGTTTGTTTTGCTTTGGAGTGGTGGTGGTGGTGGAAATGATATGACGGTGGGGACTATGAGGGGTGATATAATATATGGTATGAATAAAACAAAGAGAAAGAATGGTACAAAGGTATAGGTGGGTTGTTGGTAGTTGGTTGGGTTTGGGTTTGACTTACGAGTAACTGGACAAAAACTACCAGAGGTGTTGGTTGGTTGCTAACATTAACGTTCTATGTTCTAATATACAAGCAATGGTAAATGCCAAACTCAAAAATGAGTCTAGAATCCATGGTAGTAGTGCTAAGAGAGTCTAGAGATTTTATAGCTGAGAAGAACACTAAACCCGTCTAGGTAGACAAGATAGGAGAGGAATGAGCTTAGGATGTCTTTTCTATCGTTAAAAATCAGCCAGAACGAGTTTTCTTCTTCTTTTTCCGCCCATCGTGCAAAGAAGACAAAACAATTCGTTTGGTGTGACTTTGACGAAAATTGTATAATGTTTGAGAAAAGATACTCTTCTATAAGGACATGATATATACACCGTGTACATATAGAGACATAGGATTTGGAGGATGTAGGGAGGAACAGGAGGTTACACAGACAGAGGCATGTACAGTAGACAGACAAAGATATACTACGAACGCACACATAAAGGAGATCAGCGTTGGATTTCACTCTTTCGAGTAAAAAGAAACTATTTTCACATCAGATTCAGACCTTTCACTCCTCCGGCTATTTGAAATGATTTTGCTATTTTGCCACATTTTCCTCGTAAATTTTGAGGATTTCGACATGGATTGGGGAGAGTGTAAGTAAACGAGTATAATAACGTATACAGTATAAAGTCTAAAATAAAAGGAGTGGGAAACAATCATACAGACTTAGGTACTACTACATACAAATGCATCTAAGCGATTTTAGGATTAGACTTGTTGTAATATACTGGGACTACTACTAGACATATAGAACAGAAATATTTGTAGTAGTAGTAGTAGTAGTACTACTACTACTACTGGAAGGTATTAGAAATATAAAAGTGGTAGTTGTAGTAGTAGTGGGTAATCTAGAAATGCTACGAACCGGATGAACGAACGAACTAAAGAGCAATCTACTACAAACATTCAGACTTGTGAAGAAACGCACACAGAAAAAGAATACGTGATAAGTTGAGATATAGAGAGACATACAAAGAGGAGAGTGCCGAGTAGGGCCACGGCAAAAACACTCTCTTGTCGATATAATCAGCCAGAAAAATTGCCACTGGAACAGTTTTTGTGTCTGATAGCTCTCGTGGACTGAAATATCAAGAGTAGTAGTTTCTCCGCCTTTTCTATATAGGATAAGAAAGATCGAAATCAGTGTGAAAATAGCTTTCGGATGCAGGTTCAAATCTACAGTATCAGCATCGGGAGTGTAGAGACAATAAGAATATAGAAGTGGTTCAAGGTTCACTACAGTAGTAGCTAGGTAAGTATAAGTATGTATATAAATCTGTGAGGACTACTACAACAGAGAGAGAGTGGAGAGAGTAAAAGAGAGTGAGTGAGTGAGAGAGTGAGAGAGAGAGAGAGAGAGAGAAAGAGAGTGAAAAAAAGATGAGTGAGAATAAAAGTGTGAAAAAGACAAAGAAAAAGAGTCGTCTCATGCAAAAGTCGTAGAGTTAACAGTGGGCCAGAGAGAGAGAGAGAGAGAAAGAGACAGGAGTAGAAAAGATCCCCAGGAAAATTGTTAAAAAGGATCAAAACCTAGTCAAAAACTGAGTGATAATGATCAAACTTGGTACTTAGCAAAACTACAGACTACAATGACTACGAATCTGCTACAGAGTATCATTTGTATTATTAATAAATATAATTGTAAATAGTATCGACTATTGCTATCGACTAAACTACGGCATCATTACTACCTTTCACCATTCAATACTCGCTGTACATCTCGCAGTCAATGCGCACTCATCTTCAGACAGACAGATTCTCAGATCAGTGAGCTACACAGAGTTTTCGTGAGTATAGTTAATTCCGTCCCGAGTAAGTATACTATTAGAGTAATCATAATTATCATCATCACTTTAAACGTCATACTCAAACTCGACCGCCCGAGTTTCACAGGAACAGAACAGTCTGTGTATATTCCTAGTGTGATTTTGAACAAAGCTACCCAAAGGGTAACACTCGTTAACAACGGATAAAAAGGCAAACGAAACTTCTTTAGTTACATACAACTTCCAGTAACTTTATGTACTCTTATTTTCTCGTCCGCATCCAATGGCCTCCGTCTGTGATCAATATCTGATATAGACATTGTATATACGTTCGTTAGTGCATGTAGCTGAATAATTGTGCAACGGTTGCTACGACTATTTATACTACTGATACAATAGTAATGATATACAAATCATATATAAATACCATGCAGCACTTACTAAAGGTTTCGTTCGCGTGCCTTTGAGTATGTGCTACGTCGTACTTACATATTTGTATATGAGTAGTACTACACAATACAAAATCATTAATATGTACAATAATATAAATAGAAGGAAGGCGATCAGCAAGCTGACAGCATTTCAATAATTATTCGTCCAGAATTATAAAAAATGTGATGCAATAGAAATAGAAGAGAATTTAGGAAATGCAGAAGAAAACGCTCATATGTGAGTGGCTTTCGAACTTACTGTACAGCTGGCGATCACCCTCAAGTTTGATAATTAAATACGTATGTCTATGTATAAAGAGTAAAATTAGGAAGCGAAACATGTGCAAAGATTTTCATTTGAGTATTTGACGTTAGTAAATTATTAAAAATGACTATTTGTAATAAAACTATGAAGAGATTCGCAAAGACTTGTGTAGAGCGGGTATTGATGACAAAGTCTACATCTACGAGACGAAACGTGTGGCCAATATTCACATCAGGGACAGACCTACAAATGCATGAAATCTCTACAAACGAAGAGTTAAAAAAGTACTACTCGTCGGGATCGACCGATGAGGCTGGACTTGCACAAAGGGGACAGATGACAGAGAAAAAGGCTGTAGAAATATTTCAATTGCTGGTCATGGGACAACTTAGAATACTTTACTTCCGAGTCGAGCAATTACTTACCTATTCTGTACATATACTATTATACATAGAGAATAATAAAATCGTTGAATAATGGAAACGTATAATATGAAAAGCTACAAAAAATGTAACAAAAGCTCTCTGCTCAACTCTCGCAAAAATATAATAAACTAACTATAAGAAAGAGCAGAAGTACCTGCCCCTGCACGCTCCGATGTGATTCCACGAATCAGGCGCGCTTGTTACAGCACAATAAAATGAAAGAAAAAATTCACAATTTCCAAAAAAGTCATATTATTAAACATGGAACTGTATTTATCCACGAGACACGACTACTACAGTACTAGACGTACACAGAGTACACACTAAAAGTCTCAACTAGCAGATTACGTTTCTTTTCTTCTAGTCTAAAAATCTACTTCTATAGAACTTCTCTACAACACGTCACGATTACTAAATGTACGTACGTACCAATAATCCTTTCTCGTATAGTGGTATGTGTAGCGTAGTGTACCATACCAATCTCCTCTTTGGCTCCTTCGCCGCTAGCAACTCTCCCAGAACATAATGCTTTCGACTTCAGCAGATATATCCTACTATATATTAGTCTTCCTACAATCCCTCTCCCTTACTACGGCTGACTCTTAAATTCTTAACTGTATAATGTTAATTGCACATTTTATTTTATGAGAGCTACCTACTGTATAGTTTGCGTGTTTTCTTTTCATTAATCTACGTGCAAGTCCTATGAAAATAAAAGTCTCTTCACCAACGCTCTACGCGTCGTCATCAACATTGAAACCTCGGGGTAATTAAATTAGAAGGCTGACATGAGCCATACAGTTGCCAAAACGTGACAATGTATTCTGACAGGGGGGAGAGGTAGGTTAACGCTAAATGACACCTTTGACTTTTCCTTTTGATTCTGTTTCATTGGAATGCACCGGGATCATCCTCATGATACACTTGCGCATCTCATCTTAACCGACTCAAAAGTCGACATCACTTACATTCACGAAAAGCTAATAATAAGTTATCAAACGTTTAACAACTTAAGTTGGGGGCGAGACTTTTCACTTTGTACTCCTTTCAACACCAACATACCTACTCTTCACTGACTGATGACACGCACAGATAAAAATATCTACAATTCTACTACGAGATATGTTCTGTCACCGCATAATATCACGGCATAACTACCTACAACACTGACATGGCTGTTTTCATTGAAATATAATATTGCTACAAGATACAAAAATGACATTGAAACCAGTCTGGTTTTTATACTCTGTGACTCTTTTTTTTACCTTTTATCTCATTTTCTATGTCTGTCTACTTTCCCTAAGAAAACACGCTGTAGTTTTAGTTTCCTGGGCAAAAATATTTGTAACTCTCTGTACGAAGTGCTAGTTGGGACAGTAAGTAATAAAATGACGGAAATTTGGATAAATGACTCCAGGCAATGATATTGGTGGGCTTAGTGAAATATTTTGCAATTGTCTAGCACTGACTGAGTATTAGCCACACGGCTCGAATATTATCAAACCATTTTAATAGTTGACATACCATCAGGCAACGCTCCCAAAGACCACATTAAATCTATAATAATGCGAGCGGCACAAAGGAAAAAAGAGACAAATATAGAGTCCCAATCAATTAATCAATCAATGTGTCCATTTGTCATTAAACAGGTAATACGGAAAATCCTAGCATTTAGTAAAAATTAGTTTCTACAGTCAACTGGAAAGTGTAAACTACAATCAACAACTAAATACAAGTATAAATAAGAGTTTGAGACGCAGCATCTGGGAACTGGACTAGTAAGTAATAATAAGAGATTTAGAGGCCGGAGAAGAGAGAGGTGATTTTTGGTTTGCTCTCACAATCAGAGTCCAGTGGCCGCAGTGGTATTTTGGTAGCTGGAGTAGTTATCACACATTATAATATGATAAGAGTGTGGACAAGGGGCAATGTCTGTCTGGTTGATCTTGTTTTCATATGGAAGGTATTTTATATAGCAGAAATATTTATGGTAATGGCCCAATGCAATAGAAGAACTTAAGTAAGTGTATTAGGGTGTGCTTTAAATTGTATGAGAGCTGAAGTGAACATACGTGAGATTATCAGAGTAATAATATGCTTGCTGCCTATTTGGCATGAACATGACATGGTTAGTGATGCAGAGAATAATTCATTAGCAGTAAGTGCATGTAATAATAATAATATTATGAATTTCAGTGTGGACTGGCAGTAAATAAAGAAAATAAGTGCGGTGGAAAAATAAAGTGGCTGACTGGGAAGGTGTATCCACAAAGCAAGATCATTGAACTAGATTAGAGTAGGGAATTGTAGCTGCTTGTCAAACGGCATTATTAAAGTATTGTTATACTTATTGGAACACTACTGCTTATGGGAAAGTATTAAAATACTTGGGAAAATGTAAACCGAGTAATATAATAATTATTATGCGTGTTCTTGGGGGTGGTAACTGGTAACGGTCAGTACAGGAGGTCGGACGGAGTAGGCCGTGACTCTGTATGCCAAGAAATGATTTCACAGGGATAGAACTAACTTAATCAGTCCTATAACGTTGTGTAAACAAATAAATATGCTGATGAAGATGATGTCCTAACTTGCCTTTTTAAAATTTTATGACATCGTATGCGCCCAATATAATTTTTATATGCATGTGAACTTATAATTAGTAATTTAGTACATGAGTTGGTATGCAAACAGGCTCAGAATTTGTCATGATTGTACTAGTGTTTTGTAGTAGAAACATTCTATGTAGTAAGAGATGTTCAATTTGTTTTGATGTTTGTTGTGAATGTATAGTTGAAGATTGTGTAGGAAAAATGTGTTTCGTATTAGTGCGAGATATAAAAAAATAAAGGATTGACAGATGAAGAAATGTGTGGGAAAGATGACGACGAACGTAAAAAATAATAAGAAACTGGACAATAAAAGAGGTTGATGTAATAAGTGACACGAGCTCATGAGTAAAAGAGGAAGAAGGCGAGCATCAAATGTCACCGTTGAACAAGAAATAATGTAACATGGAACTCGGCAGTTGGAAAATGATTGGAAGATTGAAACTCTGCGGCCCTTGTTGGCCATCAGAAAACTTTTGAGTTAAGTGAGAGTGGAAAAGTTCCTGGCTGGGTCGTTGAGCTCATTTAATGCACCAAAAGGAATGAAATACATTTAACAGAACGAGAGCGGGAGGCACACAGGCAGGAGCAGTAGAAACAGAAAGAGAGATACCCATTTCCCTATTCGTAGCAGAAAAACAAGACGATGATGACAGCAATGTAGAAGAAGAAGAAGAAGAGGAAGAAGAAGAAGAAGAAGGAGTATAGCACCTAAGCAGCAAGTCTCAATTCTACTTGTACTTCTTATTCTAGTCCAGTCCTACTTTACGCTACAAATTCTAGTGTTTCTAACAAATCAACTGTACGAGCGAAAGGAACGAATAAAGACGATGACAAATGCAATGGGCTGGATAGCTACTGATGAGCACCACTATTCACTACCAGAGGACCACACTACACCAACTAAATTAGTAGCTAAACTTCTTCAACCGTTCAACTCAACTAAAATAATAAAATAATATATACCACCACGACACTAATAAGGCTAGAACTAAAACTAAACACTCCACTTGAAAATAACGTTACACCATACGACCACTTGCCACTTTAACACATACGACAATACCACAGAACACTCACTACGAATATATTATACATGGAAAATTCCAAAAATACTCTAACATCCTCCGTGTATCACTACACACTAAAGTAACACTACATAGACACGAGATTATTCTAAGAAAAACTTATTTACGACTAAAAATGACATTACATAATAAATATGAACTTCTCTCTATTTCTAGACATTGCAGCAACTATGACTTATTGTAGAATTCAGACTATATAAACACTAAATGACATTACAATAATATTAAGGATTTTATTTTACACAGGATTTTTACGTGGGAAGTACATCATTTTGTGCTTGGGAAAGTAGAGTCTAGTTTGTATATATGAGTAAGTTTAGGTGTGCATGAGGATTTTATGTGTTACAATTAGTTGCAAATAGAAGAGGCATTTGAGAAAATAGCCTTGAAGCTGTCTAATGAAATCCTTATCAGTGTATGTGTGTTTGTCCTATAGAAGGAATGAACTGGGCGAGTGAGTGTGTACGTTGATGGTGGACCAATCTTTCTCTTTTCCCCCTTTTGGCTTTCTTTCGCACGTACTTATTGTATTCACTTGAATTCCTAACAACTCCTATATAGGTATAAGTACACAGAAGGACAACGACAATTCAGCAGCCATTTAAAATGAAAAGACCTGAGGAAAATCATCATTTACTCCATTCAACTCTCACTTTCTCCCATTTTCAGATTTGGCTCAGGGCAGCAAAGAATAGGAAGCGATGCATCACAAGTTATAAACTTGGCACAAACCTTCCATCATTCTCTTCTATTCTCTTTAGATTTCCAATTTCCCAAACTTCGCCATCGGACATTGTCGTATCTCCTTCTTCTCAACTATACCCAACCTTAACCTGAGACAATGTAATTTACACGTCGACTACTACTGCACTCGAAATTATATAATCGCAACCAGACTATTGATATCCTACTTTATTTACGATTCATGTCCTATTTCTGACGTCGGCACTCTTCTTTATCAAACTCTACAGTCTTTATCTACCAACTCCGACCAATAACGCAACAACAAACGTTCCCATGCATTACAATGCATACAAAGCATTTCTATGTATTACTACATGCAGTTACCAACTATCAATGTTATACCTAGGAAAAACAAAAAGCTTACAAAGCAGAAAATGTATGGCAATTAATGTGAACAGCTTTGAATTATTACTTCGTAGTATTGCAACGCTTTGCAATTTGTTACGAAATGAACAACAAAAATTATATAAGATTGTTGTTTTATGGAAAATAGGGAAACACAGATGTAAGGTGGATGGAAGTTACAATTAAATAATACATTTTCTCGTTAGTGCTTTGAAGGCAATAACAATGAACATAAAAATTGTCAAGTGTCTATGTGAGTTTAAAATAAACTGATTTTTCCACACACACCTTTTGTCTTTGCACTTCAAAGCATCTATTTGCACTCAAACACCCTAATTGACAACGCTACATTATTACCTCGCCCACATCCGAAGCAATGGATTGAGGATAAATGGGAAGGACAAATTGTATGGTTGTAAAACTACACGACAGGGAATTTGCTTAACGCTTCGGCAACATGATTTTCATGCAAGACTGGACACAGCAAGTGAAAGCAAAGTAGAAACAGTGTGCATTTTGCTACAATTGAGGCAGACGAATCAGCAAAATAACTGTATTTGCATAGAGTTTAACAAAGTGGAATTCAACCTATGTATAATCTGTCATTATTCTTTAGGAAAATGGGAAAATTCACAAACGTAGATACAATCTGAGAAAATAAATGAGTAAAACTAGAAAAACCAAATACCATTGACTGTGCCTGGGTTCACCATAGGAAAAGTTTAGGAGGTCATGTTCATAAATCATATTCTTATAAGCCCATTGACTTTTGTACAAGGTTGTTGTTGATAATTTGTATGGAAATTCTAGCGGAAGAACCCAGAGTCATGAAATACTCATTAAAACGACATTATATGAATACAAATACAAAGGATAAAACAATTTGGTTTCGTTTGAAATATGTCAGTAATAATAATTTTTGTGTCAAGCAAGAGAAAAACAGTAACGCATCATAGTAAAACAACGGCTAGATGATATATAGCATTCCCTGACTTTTATAGAGTAATTATCCCCTAGAGAAAAACTACGGAGCGGTTATATAAGGCCACAGTGGGAGTATAAAATCTCTTGGAATCGTTTATAGCAAAACAGTTTGGCATTGACGGTTGAATCGAATGCCTTAGTTTGGAATAGGGTGTCTTTCATCAGTAAGTATATATACGAAACCACTTTCCTACTCTACTTATACATAGTATACATATCCCTGTCTCTCCCTGTATATATTTACAATGTAGCTGCTTGAACACATGTAAAGAAAAGACTTGCTGAGCTATGAACTGCGTGAAAACGTAGTAAAAGCACGAGGAATCAAGTTAGTACTATTACAACTAGGAAGGATAAAATGAACCTGCTCTGTGTAGATATAAAATATTGCATGAAAGACTTTGACAAGGAGGATGTGGAGATGTTACTACATCAAGTGCACAGAGCCACAGTGCATAAAGATAGGAGTGCAGATACTAATGGTGATATCTAAATGGGATTCGGATACGGGAGATAGGCACATGCATGGCTGGAATATAATGTTGGCAACGTTACTCTACACATTACACCACACCACTCACATCCATACACAGCCACATTCATACAGACACAGATAAAGCACATATTGGTACAGATACACTCAGATAGCCAGAAGTACAACAGAGAGAGAGTGAGAGAGAGAGAGAGAGGACGACTGAACAATAGAAAAGAATGGGGGAAAGAAAAGTGTTGGCGGACTAGCCGTAGGGCGGCTGTTTATGTGCAATGAGTAAAAGTGGTCTCTGGCCTTCTCTGTCTATTTTCCATGATGGCGAGATCAGAGAGGTACAGTCTATCACAGACAGCAAGGGATTCTCTCGTGTTAAATGGACTCACTCGAACATTCACCATTGCTCTTTACTACATAAATATACCTACACGAGTGCTACACTACGAGGATAACTTGATAAGTATGAAAGTCTCCTAGCAAATAGATACGATGACAGATAGACAGATAGATAGGCAGATAAAGTGATAGAAAGATGTAAGAAAGACGGAAAAGAAGAAGATAAAGAAAGTGAGATCAGAGTGAAAGACGAAAATGAGGTTGGTCGTACAGAAGAAGTGTAAGTAGAAGTAGTAGCAGTAAGTATTCAGTAGAAAGTGAAAGGATGATATACAGAAGAAAGAAATAGATTTTTTTGGACATTGACACTACAAGTATGTATATAGTGTTTGAGCATACCATACACCTATAGAAGAATATAGAAGAATAGATTGTATACAGATATAATATAATGTGTATGTATATATAGAAGAAGTACTGATACTCGCAGTCTAGTAGTTACGAGTTGAGAGAAGAAGAAGTAGTATGTATGTATGTAGTAAAGAACATACAGAGAAAGTGAATGTGGTATATATTTATAGGAGCAGTTGGCAGTTATATAAACATATATGGAGATGGAAGGGAATTTGTTATTGTGGTGGTTGATGGGGGAACATGGGGATTCAGAGAGACTTGAGTTGTACATTTACAAATGTAATATAATATTAGGTATGTGTTTTGTTAGTTAACGGTGGACGAACTACGTTTTTATACACAGAAGACTATGTAAACACACTAGAACAATAATGACGTGAAAAGAATTTCCTATAGGAGTAATAGTAGTAGTAGTCGTTAGTCGTACACAAATAATAACTGCAGTTTTAGATGTGCACAAGTAGAGTAAGATGGAATGGAGCTCTGAATGGTAATAATAGCAGAGACACAATGGGAAAATAATAATAATAAATAACTCGTATGAAAGTCAAATAAAGACAAAGAGGAATGACGTGGGAAGAAAAACAATCAAGTCTTGAGTTTTATCAGGTGGTGGATTGGATGAATACAAAAGGTAAGCACGTACTGATAATATGAGACACGTGATTCAAGTGAAGATTACCCATCAAGTTTATTGACTCAGTCTATACAACGAGCGTATCTAGCTACGATCAGAATTCTTCAACTACGAGCACAACTAGCCTACAAAATCCATTTCTGAATTAACTACAAGTAATTATGTAGTATTAGGTAATGTGTATAGGTAAAAGTACGTCGACTCGCACTACGATCAACATTGGCAGCCAAGCCACTCACAATCAAATACATAGAGCATCAAGCACAAAGTCACATCCAATTCCCAACTCCGTTCCACACGAATCACTGAGTGAACGTCTCCTTAACTCCACTTTTTTACTCGTGAGTTTCAAACAGGGATCAGATTTCCACCAAAGTATAGGTACATCATCATATTATTAACACACACACTAAATTATCCATCATATCATCACCGTTTTCAGTAAAAGGCTAAACCACTACGATTTTTATAGCTAGTGTGTGTAACAAGTAGATTTTAGTAAACAGAGATATACAAGTAAAGGATAAAGGTGATTATGTATTTGAAGATGACTATGAGCGGATATTGTAATTGAAGTACTTGTTTTTTTGAAGTAAATACTACAATACAGCATGCAAATGTATTTGAGTGTCATTAGCTTAAACTGCCTGAGTCGGTTAAATATTTTAAACAACATTTATACAGATTACAGTTTGGTAACATCTACAAATGCTACGCGGTTCAATCAATCCGTCAAAATCAAATTCTCAACTTCAACTCATTATTTTTATCATGTATTAATAATATTTTTAGATGTGCCAGTATTTCAACTCGGTATATTTTGTCTTTCATCACTACAATAATAATTTTTGTACGATACTACAACAACTATTTCAGAGTACGTCAAGTGAGACTCATTTGAACAAAAACTAACAAAGTATTATGGAATTATATATATATATATAAATAGTACACTACTTGCACATAAATATACAACACAACGGGATAGAATGAATTTAACTGGCCAAAAACTACTGCACTGTATGTATACGTATTGAGTAAAAGAGCAAGTAAATATTATATCATATTAAAACGTAAATAACAATGGAAAACAACCTGTGATTCCTCACATAGTAGAAGTCATAGTTATTTTATCGCATTTCTTCGAGAATACTTACATTGCTTTCACTTGCACTCGTAAAAGTTTCAATGACTGACTCCGTGTGTCTACTACGGTAATACTCACACTACAATTCACTAATACTACTATAAAAATTAAATAGGTACTAAACAACCACTACGAGACACAATTGTATACTATACTCTATACAAATCGTAATACAAGTGTATATATCTAAAAAACACATAATATACGTGTGTACATGTATATTACATCTACATACTACTACGCAACATTGCAAAAAACTAATTCAAATACACAATAATACTACACATATAGTAAGTAAACTATAAAGGTTTTCGGGGAGGGGTAAGTGCCGGGGGTGGGGGGAGATGAATCTTCGTAAAAGAAAAGGTGTTACGTTACATATACTATAGCACTATTATTGAAAACAGCACATACATTCATTTTGGGTCGTGTGTATCTTTCGACGAAGTTTGTGCTTGAGCAGAAGTCAACAGCAATTTAAAGACAGAGTATACAAGAAGAGTTTAGTTGACTCTTTGAGTTGTGTAGCGAAATGCAGTCAAACATGAGACTAGTGTGTAATGTGCTGTTAACAACTCTAAAACTCACTCATCTAGAACCAATGAGTGTTTTTGATCTTAGGCACTTGCAAGTATTTACTGAACGACTACTCTACGTCTGTATATACTCCGCATGCACTCCTACACTACGTGTCTCACTAGAATCGTCATATTTTATTATGCAAGGAATATTATAAAAACGTACACAAAGTGTCCACTACGACTACAACTACTCGTATACATAATATATACGATAACACTGCCGCATCAATGAATGGGTCGTTATAACAGGAGTACTAGCTAGAGCAATGCAATTTCAAATTTGAATAGAGATACAATTTCTACGAGCACAAGAATAATAAGAGACGTTCGCGAGAGAACTGCTTAATAATTGCGGTAGTCTTCTCTTGAGTCTAAATGTCTTTCGTACTTATTGCAGTATATACAGAGAGATACAGAAGCTGCACTGAGAAATATGCACGCGACATTATGTAATAAACGGCATAATCAACTTGAGTGACTGATAAAACGTGTTGATATTGTGAAATGACTCAAACCACTGCAAAACACTCTCGTATATTGCTAAATGACTTTCTAAATATTATTACGTTTCGGGAAATTGCTAATAGAGTTAAACAAATTAAATTACGGTGTGATTTCTCTGTTCTGTGTGTGTGTTGCCCGTATCTGTAGCAGTACTATATAAGTAGTAGAGATATAAGTGTGTCTAATATGTGTACTAGTATGTATGTATTTCCTGTAGTGGGTATTGACGCTAAGAATACTTGCCAGAGTGAAATCTACTCTTTTACGGTATACATAGAATGTACTACAAAAGGCTCTGTACTTTGTTATTGCAATTATGAACTAATGCAATTACTAGTAATTGGGTGGGAAAATGGAATTGTTGCTTTCTCAGTCTACTTAACGCACTCTTGATCAACAACTACTGCACTGTGATACGAAATAACCACGTTCAACTGATCTTTTAGTATTTAGAGAAAAACAACATGATTACCAACAAACCAACATGATTAATATAATATAATGTAAGAGCTAACAATTAAAAATTTGACAAGAAATCGCAAGTAGAAGTATAAACCGAACAGCATCAGAAATATTTTGTATACGCTACACGGATTCTACAAACTACAAAATACAGATCTAGGTATATAGAGGTGAGTTGAGAAATTGCCGGATACTTTAGTTAATAGTAATAGGAGTTTCTACATAGTAATTTTTAAGTATAGTAATTAAGTACCACTGCGGATTGACTTCTTAACAGCCGACTTTCAGTACTTTACTTACTAATAACAACAACGTACGCAAAATAGTAACTGTATGATATATTATGTGATGTCATTATAATATAATGTTACAGTACCGAAAAGCAAATAGAGACAACTACTTCAAACTAGTATTTCACGTACGTACGCTGCGTGTATTTGTGCATTATTATGGTAGTATTGCTGTTTTTATAGTAAGTCCTACAGTTACAATTACATGACACAACACTAACAATCTAAATTTGCTAAGAGTAATAAGATTTTGTAAACTATCTATCGTTCTTGTTATTATTATTGCTGTAGTAATGTTGTAAGTAAATAATTGGAGCATCATACATACAGATCATTTAAATTAAAACGTCTCGTGGTTACTTATTAGACTACTGCACTAGACTTATATAGTCAAAATGTTATATACGAGTACACTAATAAATATTAAAGGTAAATTGGTATATAGTACTGTAGTAGGTATAGTAACTTGATATGCTAGTCATAATATAATAGTAATAATAATAAAGGTGCGAGTCTGTAGGCCCATAAATGCTAATCATCTACATTATTATTACTTATTATTTTCGTTGTCCACTGAAATGGTGTAAAGTAATTGAAGTATTAGAAAGTAGGGGAGTAGTGGTAACGGTAACTATTCTTAGGAATCAACTGCTGCATACAAGGCCCGCTGTTTATTTCTGTCTCGTTTTTCTATACATTGTCTAAAGTACGTCAACAACGTTAACGACAACGACGACGACGAAGACGACAACAACAACAACAAACAACAATTACGCCACGAACAAGTAACAACAACCTTAGTCCTGTGTACTACTAACAGATAATTGTTAATTCTACGAGTAAAAATGTTACGTAAGTAAAGTAAGAGATTACTCTGCATTCTATTTTTGTAATAATGTTTTTTTCTCTTCCTTTGTGTGTGTGTGAATACAATTCTACAACAACAACATAAACTTCACTTGACTGCTGTAACTCTTGTAGTAACTATTGACACACTATTTTTCTACAAGACGAAGAAGATACGGATTTAACCTAATAGAATTGAATGAAGCGACCGTCTCTCTATGTGTAGCAGCATGTACCTACTACAACGAATGTAATTATTATAAAAGACTCGATTACATTATGTACTAATGACTATAGAACTATAGCAGAGTGAGTAGTAGTGCACTATTATAGAGATATATCGTAAAGACGACAAAGACATGTAAGAGATTCGTCTGGTGATTATACACATCACTGATTGAAGTCTACAGACTATAATGATATCTTATTAGTTAGAATTGACAATCTGACACACAATCTATTCACGACAATATATACTGAGAAATACGATCTAGTACTAATGGTAAGTAATGTGCGATTCTAATGTATTTAAGCACGTAATATACGAGCATCATTATTTAGATGATTATGTATAAGTAGAATAAGTACTAGTTTTAAATCCACTGGATTCCTCAACCCTCGACCGTTTTTTTGCTCATCCAACAACAACAACGATAAGATAGTAGTAGCAAAGCAAAACTGAGATGGTCAGCCTTTTCTTTTCTTTCTGTGTACTACGGAACATACAACAGCGACTAGTAGAAGAATCCATCTCCCTTGGGGATTCTGTAATTGACTTATTTCTTTTCACATTAAATTTAGTACTTGAATGCGTAAGTGCAATCTAACTCCAAATTTGTGTACGTCTCATCTGTTTTAAATTATTTTAATTCTGCTAAGGGGTGTATAATTGATTTTTACGTAACAGAAATTTATTTTTTATTTTTTTCAAGCTTTCTTTTTAATTTATAGGATACTAATAATATTTGTATGTAATTATTTGTGTGATATTTATATTTTTATACGTATGTACAAGTCAAAAAAGTTACAGCGTTAAATTAGTATTTACATGAAATTTACCTAATATAAGTACACGTTTCTGTGTTTGATAATATAGTATTATTTTAATAATAGTGACTTGAACAAACAATAACTCTGTCCTTTAAATCCACAAAAGGCAGAGAAAAAGGAATACTATTTATTACGAATGACTTTAGTTTTCATACTCATCATCACCGTGATCAGATTGTTCTTTCCACCAAATGCTGTGTGAACATTTAATTAAATTTCCCTATATTCTTACAGTCTTGTTAGTAAACTGTTTATCTGCGATACAAATAAGTATTATACATCCATGGGGGATAGTGATACATAGACAAATTGGCACCAATAGTCTTTTTAGGTATATATAGCTACTTAAATAACTGCGAACTAATTTTTAGCGTTATGTGCCAACTATTGTACGGTCGGTAGTCCGTAGAGTATTAAAATTAGTACAAATTAGTGCTAAAGACTGTCTAATATACACTGGAACGCTAATGTTATTCATTACTAACCACAACCTCTGCAATTCGACAATTTATGTATATATGTATGTATTACCATCATGAATAAGGAAGACGTTAAGGATTTCTAAACTCATTTTTATCACTAGTGTTCACCACTACCTCACTACACCTTCCTAAAAGATTCGTAAGTAACTGTCCTAATTCCCCTAATAGTTCTCTTTAATACACCCAAGCAAGGTTACAACAGAGAAGTTAGAATAACTAACGTTAGAATATATTAGAGTTAATTCACTCTTGCAAAATGTAGTCTACAGCTAAAATGAAATACTGAGTCAAATACCGCCTACTTCGGAAGATCTAAATAATTGCAGTGGCAAGTAAGGCGTACATCGATTGGTACTAGATACATTATTTCCTTGCACTACATGACAATCTATTGGAATGAATCTAAATGCTAAATACTACACGACTACCTACATGACTTTCAGTCGTTACATGTAATAGGACACTAAGTCACTAAATGCATGGTTTCTACTAGGGAGACTCAAGCTTTACAGCTTCTGTTCACCGCGTATATTTTATGAACCAAAGCTGATCTTATTTCTTCAAGTAGGTACATTTCTATACAGTAGGTTCAGTGACATTTTCCATTCGAACAGACTTTGAATCCCCATGCAGTCAATCCCAAATAGAATTCCATCATATAAATATACTCAGAAAAATTTAACATGCATATTTTCAACCCATGAATGCTTCAAATTAATTTATGTGCTATACCTATCCGAGTTCTATATCTAGAACGCTAATTTTAATACATAATTGTTAGGAACGAAATGTTGTTCTTGCTTGTTTGTTTTTGTCTTGTACAGATACTTTGTACAATGAATAGAATATACCTTTGTGATAATTTATGACGATATATTATGCAGAATCGTTTTGGCGTTCAATTTTAACTAGAAGAAAAAATGAGAGAAATGTAAATTGACAAGCGTACGGAACATTTTGTATAGTGATTACTCGGAAGATACAAATAGTAGCACACATAAATTAATGCAAGCTTCAGGAGAGAATATATTACACATCAGAATGTGTATTACTATTACTAGGAAGGAGTATTCAAAATACTTTCGTACAAGAAATATTATGCATTGCAGTATCTGGTATAAGGATCGAATGCCATGGCACGTAGGATGCAAAGTCTGATATGATCAAAAGTCTTGCTACTGATTCTATTATGTGTACGTTGTACTTCTGACACGACATTATTGGTTTACAGTGGATTTATACATTTATGTGCAATTGGCGAGTATCTACTAAACGAACAGACGAAATGTACTACAAAAAAGCTGCTAGTGTTTGGAAAACATTTCTTGCAAGTGATGAGAACTACTAAAAAGTCTATCATTGCACTAGATGTTACGTATTTGGTTATTTGAAAGGAAAATGAAGTGAAAAGTACATGTGTGTTCTAACTCTGATTTGTAAATTAGGCACTTACAAAAAACAACACGCAAATTGCATACATTGAAGAAGTGGAGTGGCACAGTCACAGTTTCTATGTAATCCTACGGCTATTTTTGGCTTTTCTGAAAACTACGAATAATATTATTGCTCTAGCCAATAAGGCTTGACAGATTTCCCCGTAGCTACAAAATAGTACAACAGTAAATATTTTAACTCTACTAACCACAATAATCTAGCAACTATTATCACTATTACCTTTCATCTCAATTTTTATTGCTATTGATTTCAAAGGCACTACACTTCACAAGTCATTCTCTATCATTCTAGTGTAAATGTAAATAATAGTTCTTAAAACTAAAATTACTAATTACATTCATTACTCACTCAGATGTACATACTCTACTAGACTCTAGTCACTATTATATTTATTTGGTTCCTTATTTGACTACCTTGACTATTACAGTTGTATTACTCTATAGTCTGAGCCTAACTTAGACCTAGATTCCTAGCAGTTCTAACGAGTACACTATAGAAAACTGTACCAAAATAGATTTTCTTCTTCCAATTACATTTTAGTCTTTTCTCATGTCTTTTATCGATTTATCAATGAAAGTGTTCGTCTGTCTCTACTGTAGCAACTTGTGTTGTGCATATTTATTGCATTGGATGGAAAACTGGATGTCAATTTACAGTGTGTGAGTGTGCATGTGTGAAAGTGTAGTTTCTACACTTGAAATATTACAGGTATGTCTATTATGTGTTATGTTGTACTTGTATATTCGTTGATGGACTGAAGAATTGAATATAGCTCTTCATTTGCATGTCACTAGTATTTTACTCATTGCATTGGCGATATGACATAATGTTTCATATGTGTCACTAATATGTATACGTTAAAGTCAAGTCTTGTAAATTGTACAGTTTAGTATATTTATGTAGTGTTGGCGTCGAGCTATGGTAAAATTGGCACTGTAAATGGTTCATTTGGTGGAATATTGGTCTCCACACCGCTCAAAGAATACTTTTTATGTTTCGTTCAGCTTTCACTCCCTTTTCTACTAAACGCTATTTGACTACAATAGACTCGACTATACCTACAAACTGTATTGATCCCTAGAATCCCAACACTAACATTAGCTATCTATCATATTATTCTAGTTAAACACTACAATACTGAATAGTTATGTAGTGCAGTATATATATAATACAATAATGTACGCATAAAATACATATAGACTAATATTACTCGTATACATTGACAGACCTATATGATTTCCCACGCTACAATAATAATAGTAATATTTTTTCATAAAATAAATCTAGTAGCATCTATAACCAGAACCTTGTAGTCGGTATATTAGTTTACAGTTAGTAAGCACAAGTCACTCTGTTGTGTTATTCCTAAAAGTAAAAGAACACTCTAAGAAGAAACTGTAAGAAAACTACAGTAAAGTAGTAACTCTCCTAAACAGAAGTAAGAATAATTTCTGTAATTAAAATTTATATCTACATAACATATACGAATAGAGTTTTAGTTTGAGAGTCGAGACTACAATTGCTCTATGTAGTACATAACAATAATGATAATCAGTATAATATAATTGCAATTGACTTTATGTTCCTATAAATGTAACTACCCTTACTACTACAATATAATAAAACACAAAACACACTAAAAATCCCTTAGAATGACTGCACAGTAAAAATGATTGTTACAGTTATAAACGGAATTGGACGGGGAACGAGTCTGGCTAACTAATACAAATCTAGATTTATGATTAATTGCAAAATCTGCGTGGGGAAAATTGAGTTAGGTTCTAGTCGTAGTAGTGGCATTACTGCTGATACAGACAATATTTACAATTAATGGTACATGACTTTATGGATAGAAGACGGT
The DNA here is from genome assembly GCA_019776165.1 of Pogonognathellus flavescens. Lineage (NCBI taxonomy): Eukaryota > Metazoa > Arthropoda > Collembola > Entomobryomorpha > Tomoceridae > Pogonognathellus > Pogonognathellus flavescens. The sequence continues at coordinate 24,462 of JABASD010000247.1, read as the reverse complement.
ATACAGTCATCACATGACGGAAATCGGAGGTGACTTGGTTCCTGGAGTAGGCCGATTGAAGAATGGAGGTTTTCTCTGACTGACTTTTTATTGCTTTCACTGTGCTCTCTCTCTGCTCTGTATTCCGCTATCCACACACTAGTCCATTGTAGTTTGTTACGGCTACGTGCTTGTGAAACTAATGTCTATCGTTAGCCCTGCTGTAGCTCTATTCCTCGTGTAAGTATCAAGTAGAAGTATAATATAGGTAAGTAATGTAATGCTACGCGGAAAGAGTGCACCTAAGTTGTCTGCGGCTAAATAATTGCAATGGTCTAAATGTAAGTACTTAATTGACCTAAGTAGTAAGGGTATTGTTACGTAACTGCTAGGTACATCCCTATAGACGACTAATACACTTACAAATATACTACGAGTAATCATCCACTACATTTTATGTATTCTTATATAGGACAGACTTTTCAGACGGTATCCATTCACAAATAGACGGACTATATTTCTCCTCTAGATCTAGCAGCAGCAACATACACGGAACACATCTATCAATCATCTACTACTACTAACTCTTTACACAGCATTTTTCCCCCAGCTCCAGTCTCACTCCAACTTATTTGTACTCTACCCTTCTATTTATATATATACATACGTTGTTAGGAGAAATATGTAACTTGAGGATCTACTTACTTTTCCCCTTCTCGCTTCACTAACGAGAACGACTGCGACCGAGAAATCTACCAGAGACGGAGAGACTCTGAGAAGACTCGTTCATTTTCCTAATAGAGGAGTATCATGTGTGCAATGCACATCATGAATATGTTAGCATTGTTATCTGCAATTTGATATTATTGCTGCACTCAATTTCTATAATAACGGACAATAACACTGTAATACTTCTAATGTACTGACTTGACGGAATCGTTTAAAAATCGGAGCTTGGACTAGAAACAAATTGTAACATGCAAACTTGCATGGTTTTGGCGAATATTTACTTTTCTGACTTTACATAACTGAAGTATACCGCTCTGCGTTTATGTTACACCAAAGTGTTTTTTTGCTTTCATCTGTCTGCTAGGATCTAAAGAATATGATGTAAGTATGTGGGCGTAAAAGGGATATAAAAAGCCTTTTTAAACGTTTCCAGCATTGCTTCCATTAAACAGTATTCTTTTATTATGATAATTTACCATCAACTTGAACTTCAAGCGGCTCGGCTCTTTGAAAATTCTTAGACTTGTATTATTGCAACAAAAACATACTCTGCTTGTGCAAACTGCATCATTTTAAATCTTAATAAAATAAATTGTAGGAACATTACTACATGTTCCTCACTTTATAAATGTCAGCACAGAATATTCCCAACTTTTACAGTAAATGCGATATTATTTTTATACTGATCTGTAATTGATATAAAGTTGAGTTCCTTTCTAAGAGTAGGTATAATGACTTTGCCATTGACCGAAATGTTCTTTTAGAATCCCTAATTATATAAATCAAACTATTAAAAGACGAACCTTTTCTATCTTTATCTGAAGATGTTATAATACTGCAAGTTATTCATAAAAAAGAAAAGCTTCCGATTCCTGACACTGAGACTATTAATAGAGACTGGTATTTTTATACTGAGCGCACTATAGAGACAGAGTGCATGATAGCCGGTTTGTTATAAGACACACTGGGAAATTATTGAATAATTCCATTGAAAAGAGCAACCCGGAATGAATAAACTACCATTCTGTGGTCAACAAAGTGTGCCTTATTTCAATAAAGAAAATCAAATTCTGATTCAACTGGGAACCCCTGCCAAGATAATCTCGGAGACAAGCTAAACTGAAAGAAAATTCCTGCCGGTATGTACGACATGGAATTAATGGAAGGAAATGGCTTTCGTATTCATACTCGGAGTATACAATAATAATAGTATGTAGGTACTTACTTTACTGCGTGGTGGTGTCTGTGTTTCTATACGTATATTTCTGTATGTACACAATATAAGCTACAGATCGTGCAGATAACACCTAAAGTAGAAAGTAGACCAGAATATTATAGAGAAAGCCATTATGACTGATGCTCCTCCTGGCCATACACTGCACATTTAGCACATGTATAATATTTGAGACGGAGCAGACTGCGAAAATATAATTCGAGTTGCCAACAGAGAAGAAGGAGTGAAGTAGACTAACGTTAACGTCTACCTACCTATTTATTTAATAATTATATCGAGGAATCCTATGCCTATGACACAATACAAATGACAACAGGCAGAGAGTGAACATAAAAAGGGATATATGGATTTCTATCTCTGTAGAGTATAATATTGCTATAATTATTATTCTGAGTGTTAAATGTAGTAGTAGGTGCGAGTCGTTTTGAAACAATAGAAAGTATAGCGTGGCTACACCTACTCCGTAGTATGTGGGTAAGTATGATAATACAAATGATGGATGAGATGTGAGGTAAAATGAGAGATGCATCTGCTGACGATGATGTTGCTCAGAGTGACAACACGGGACGACGACGACCTTTAGCTGACTGACAATGAGTAATAACACTGCTAGTAGTACAAAGAGCCCAATAACAACTTGAAATAATAATAAGAATAATAATAACGGTAATAATAATAATGATAATAATAATAATAATGCAAAGACTGTTGTGAAAACGAGTGGTTGAGCCTGAGCCCAGCTCAGCAATGTCTGTGTGTGTTATTGGCCTTTGCCTCAAATACCGACTGAATGAATGGGAAGCATGGTCAGACCAACTGGGTTGATTGTAATGCCAGTTTGAGTTGTCGGGTTTGTGTGATTGGTGATCACCCCAAACAAATTCTTATGAGCCAAATATGGGCCGGCAGTGTGTTCGAGAGTGGACAGGATGTGATGGGTCCGGGAGCTGCCCGACAGGGAAGACGAGTGAGTGGCAGCTGCCGCGGCTGTAGCTATGGGAATCGCGTAAGGAGTGTATCTGATGGAAGCTGGAGCCGCATGGGTCGCGGCCGTGCCTATGGCTGGAATTAGAATGAACTCACCATAGCTTGCCCCTCGGGTCGAAGCCCTCGTCTTGGCCAAGTTCGCCGGCAACATTACCTCCTTCGGTTGAGCCTTCTTGCACTCCACCTGCTCAACCATAATTATACACACTAATTAGTCCATCCATAATTCCTCCTACAGTCTGCACTGAGGAGCAGGCTTCGCGTATTTATACATCATCTTACACACACAATAATACACATCCTCTTCTTTCCAACGCCGCTTCAACGGGTTCGCTCCCGTGCTATTTACTCACACAACATTTGCATTTACTACATTCCCTCCACCGCTACTTTACTTGTCTTCCCATTAACTATTTGTAAATATATTTACTGCTCTCCCAGCACTCCGGTAGTAGTAACTCTAGTCTTAAGCGTAAAATATCTTCCATGCTCAAATTCTTCTCAAAGCTTATTATTTATATACATATATATGTGTCTCTTTAACATATAGATATATATATATATATACATGTTCATGCAAATAGACAAACGACGACGCATATTAGTACAAACGTGGCTGTAGTTTGCATATAAGCATTTCTTTGTACTCTTCTGTGCCGTCATGTCATGTGCTGTGTAAAACTGTGACTGTAGGTACTGCTCTGAGAGTCCCACAGTCTTTTGCTACTTGGATATTACACAAAGTTATTAGTAACAGTCTCTCTGTCGCTCGTCGACACACAGTACGCTAATGTTCTCGCTACATTGCTTTTCAACTACGAGAAAGAGTCGTAGAAGAGTGGTGGTTGAGAGTAGGTAGGTGCCTTGCCTCTCTTTCTCTGTTTCATCATCATCATCATCAGTAGCTCAACTGCAGACTGCTAACAAGAGATTTTCATTTCGGTTGGGCAACAAACAACCGCCGTCTTCATACACTGCACTGCTTTCATTTTTAACGCTCCCTGGGACTCTGTTCTCATTTGCGAATCTGTTTTAGTGGTTATCAGTGTCTCACAAAAAAATCCGTGCTACCCATGCCATACGAGAGGCTTGGTGTAACCAGCCAGGCAGAGGAAGACTCCGAATGAATAGTATTTACACGGAAGAAGCAGTGGTGGCAGTGTAGTAACACTGGGAGTAGTAGTTGTAGCAGTAAAACACTATGAGACTGAATAGCTAGGCAAACTTATCATTTGCAAACTTCATGCTACCATTCCCTCTCACTAGTGAACAGATTCAACTGTGGCAATCTCAGATAATTAATCGCCTTTGCAGCCTTCTTTTCACTCCCTGCAATTAATATTTGTTACGCTAGGTCTGAGCTACAATCGTTACGACCAAAGCAAAACTGCTATTTAGTACTATAAACTTTGTTTTTCATTCAGCTAATCAAAAAGTTCAAAAAATGTCTACAGACACATTTTTAAAGAGACGAGCAGATGAAATTATCTCAAAGTAAACGTTAGCAGCTATTTAGGTAGGCGGTAATTAAATGTATGACGTGAGTTACTAAATATCAATTCAGAACACATTTTCCTTGTTTATACAATTTGACCTGGAAAGAATTTCAACGTGGAGTTTACAAATATAATAGCTGGGTTTTATGGCAGATATATTTCATTCAAATTGTACATTAAGAAACGCACGAATGGAATTATACAATGGGAAATACCGGAGGATGTGTTATTATTGTAGTATGTGCAATTGGCATTGCTCAGAAGATGATTTATAAATAGCGAAGTTATCTAACTGTGACAATAATTAAAATGCTTACCATTTTGTTGTTAATTTCGTGGAAATGTATCTCACAGACTTTATCTACGACATCTTCGTTCTGGAACGTTACGAATCCGAAACCTAAACAATTAAAAAATCAATAATGAAAACATCTTTCGCAGTTTATTTTAGTAGGGTAATAGAATGTGCTGGAACTTCTCACGAGAAATAGACCGCGAGAAACTAAAAACGAATATCAACGCTAAAGATTGGTTTTGCATATTTAATTTCATACATTGCATAAAAACATGAGCGATTAGAATGTGGATGAGAAAATTAAGGCTGTAATGTAAAGATGAAAGGGTTTTCGTATACATTAACACGTTGACTAGATACTTTATATTCTCTTTGACGCAATAAATATAGTTTATCTATGGAGAAAGTTAACACGTGCTTATATCAGTGCCGCAGTTATTTCATTAATGAGAATAATATTACCACCATATTTGCGCTTTCTGTAGTTACAGCTGTATTATAATGTACAAGTGCAGTCATTTAATTCTATATTTTCTTTGAAGTATTTCCAACCCACTGGTTTTCCTCAAAAAATTATATGCTCTTATTTTTTATTACAATTAGAGCCTCGATAAAGTAAAAGTTAGCTACCAGGTATAAGATTTATCCTGCAGTACTCCACAGCGCTGCTTTACAACTTATAAGGATGTGGCTAAATTTTGCAACAGGCCATTTGAAGATAATAACTTGAGTCTAAATGAGTTCGTCAAGTCATGTAAGTACCAATAATGTAATAAATAATACCACCCATGAGTACACTTGACGAGATAGCTACTACTTGCACATACAGCCGACTTTGTTCAGTTTAAACCGTTCTCGCAGGGTATTTGTCGACTACGAGTGTCAATATGGCCAAAACTAGGCAAAAGAACCATCGCATGCATCCTCCTACAACATTACAGATTTTATACGACAAATGAAAGCAACAATAAACCATTTGTAACGGTTAAAAGAAGTGACGAAGTGAACAGTGATACTGTATTGTGAACCTTGGAAATGTAGCATTTACATTGACATTAGCATGTCAACTGTGACACTGTTAGTAGCAGTATAACTCCGCTGATTACATGTTTTAAAAACAGTGCCACTTTTCGTAATATTCAAACATTGGCGGTTTTCAAAAAGCTGATGGATTTCACTTCAAATTTAAATGGAAGTCGCATAGCAGTAATTAGAATGCTTTGTATATTTGTGGCTCTATTAACACAGTAGTCATTATACTAGGTCATAAAGGAGTTGACGCTATCTTCAAACTTAGCCATACATAGGTCCTCACTATTACGTGTAGCAAATTTGGTCAAAATATCTCAAACCGTTCTTGAGTTATCGTGGTGAAGGATAGACAGACGGACAGATCTGGTCTTTACATAAAGTGACTTCGTCACTTAATAAAGGATCCACGTTCACTACACATCACATCAGCCCATCCGTTGAAGTACACAGAGAAAGAGCGAGTAATCCCGCTTTCAACTTCAACTTGAGAAAATTGGTTACAATCCATTAAAAGACATGATTTTTGGCCCATTTTATATTCGTATTTGATTTTAGTAAGTGCACAGAGGATTACTATTGCTACGAGGGATATCAGAAGGCGTATCAGTCCAAGTTGTCAGGTGTTTGGATTCAAGAATGTTCATTAGCATACCATGAGCAAGCTCCGCTTGGCAACTTTCCATCTCTATTTTTTGCCAATTAACGAATGAAAATCTCTTTTACAAATCGTTACGCTGGGCTAACCTAGAATTTGTCGGCGAGAGTCCTCGTGTTCAGACCCTTGTGAATGGCCAATGAAATGCACAACAATACAAATACACAGACATATAATGGCATCATCGTAAACGTAATCCGTAAAATACAATGAGCTCCGCTTTTTCTCAACTCACGTCTCTATTCCTACACAACACAAACAGTACTTACGTACAGACTACGACACTACGACTGAATTATAGATAAATATTTGCGGAACATCGATTTTGGCCGCTTCCTTCTCACTTGGTTTACTGCCTTAGCTCTTTTGTGGTGGCTCCTCACACCCTACTCTTTCAACGTCTCAACTCTAGCCCTCACCATGTCCTACACTCACAACGCTGTCAATACTTTTACAGATCTATACACCAGAAACTAGAAACAGCAACCCACTAAAATTGCACTACGCCTCAGTAAACCTCGCTTCTTCACTCGCACACTGCATCCAACAGGAAACACAGCTACCCGAACACATTACTGCGACTACACTACGCTCACATAACGTCTTACACACTACAGAAAAAGCTTTCCTAGCCAAACCTTCCTTTTCCTTCCAATAACAACCAGCACTAAGCAAGCGAAGGTAAGTAAATCTACTCCCAACCGCAGACTACTATAAACAATAACACACGGACCACTACACCAATTTAGGTATTTTCTTTTCCAAAGATAAGTGCAATTGCATTCCCATAAATACATACACATGGAAAACACTTGAGAAACCCGTGTAGAATTTCCCTCTCCCAAAATCCTTTCTCTTCACATTAAATTCACCGTAACTCACGAAAAATCAGGAATTTCTCATAGTCATTTGCGTACGCGATATATCTATTTGGGCCTAACTAATTGTCCCGTCATTTCCCCACATTTCTCCTATCAACCATACACAAAATAAATATATTGGTGTGCCTTGCCTTTGCCTTTTCCTCAATACTTGGCTTGCTTGACTCTATAACATAAGCATCCATAAAAACACGCAATAACAGTCCCATTTTCACACAAGAAATCAGATATTCTTTTTCGTGCAACGCTCAATAAACTACATCCTCCTTGGTAATCAGTTCTCTAACCACTATGCTAATTGTACCTGTTTTCCAGTTAAAAACTCTGTTCGTATCTTAATGCCTATTAGTAACTCCCATAGTGTTATACACTTTGTAGATTTAAAGACGATAATAATATGCCTAGTTGTAGTTCCCAAATTTACAAGTATTAGGTACGATATAATATAGAGATTACTTCATACATCTGTAACAAGATTGCGCCAGTTTTAATGGCCCCGTTTATCCTTCGTAAGATCACAATTTGTATTGTGCAAGGCACTCGGAGGGAAATATTTGCGACAGTAGTTTTGCTCGAGCATTATTAATATTAAGGTGCATTTAATGAGGTACAGTTTGCTGTAAGTGCAATTTACAAATGCATATGTCGGAAATATTGGAGTGTCTACAAAACTCAGCATCTAAATTGGAAGGTATTCTAACGGAAATTCTTGACGCGTTTAGTTGAACAGCTTTCTTGTGTGTGCTTTACTATAAACGAATTTTGTATGGTCCTTATCACAGCCGAGTAGTAATTTGTAAATGAAACTCTTGGCTTCAACAAATACTAATTGGGCAGATTCTTCAAAGATAAGAGTCGCAAAGGATGTGGTGGTAAGTAATACTTATTAATGAAAGAGCATTTTTTCGTCAAATGATTTATTAGAAAGGACTCTTGTCACGGACGAGCTTATTAGACGACATATAAAGATTTAGATGGAAAAAGAAGCTGAGATTGTTGTCTTGAGAAGGGGGACACGGGGTGGGGTTAGACTTTGGGAAAATTGCAATAGTTTCTGTGCGCCTTCGAAGAGGCATCCCAACCTTGGTTGTAGGAGTAGGACGAAAGTCGTAGTAGTAAGTAGATAAAACCTGAAGGAAAATAAGAAAAACTGATGTGTAGAACGAGTGAAAGAGTGAAGAGTCACTCATGCGTCATTCAGAATATCCTCGACGAGAAAAATTGAGGAAAAGAAAGGCTTTTGTAGAAACTTAGTTTTCTTTCCACACATGGTGTGTAGGCTATCCTCTTATGTTCTGTCATACTATTTTTCAACTATAAAGTCAGTCAGAGAGTCAAAGATGAGCAACGGACGAGAAAATACATACAATCGCTATCGCAATTCCCTACTCCTGCTCTGAGTTACCTATACGAAGAAATCCTATGTCAACGAATGCAATACGAGTACAGATAGGGATAGTAGACGGAGCTGAGCATATTATCTAAATGCATAGGTCGCTCACAAATACAGATACAGAGAGGCATTTCTCCTAGTTGTAGAAATACTCCCAGCTGTATACAGATACATACCATTAGTAATATATTACACTTTTTATATACAGTTGGAACATGGCATACCTACAGCCATAAAGGAATATGATGAGAGAGCATAGAGAAAGAGTCTCTTCTCGGCTTAAGTCAACGAATCAAGATTCCAGAGGATGAGGGACGAGCAATCACTTTCATAACTTTTACCAAATTCTTCCAGTTTTTTATGCCAGCAACGTTTCATTTGAAACTTAGCCGACTCCTTGCTGGCTATCCATCTATATGAAAAACCGATTTTTCTGCTACATAGTTTTGACGACACAATTTCTCTTAGACTCTCCGCCTCTCGTCGCATTTATGCATGGGAAATGACTTAATCTCAGCATTTCAAACAACCCCAGTCTACCTAACCACAACTTACGGATACATTCACTATGTTTATCTTAGTCATTTCACTAATGTTCCTTTTCCTCATTCTCTAACAGAGCTTATGTAATAAAATATTTTGTAGGCTTAATTTCACTACAAATACAGATAGTTCAACCAACCTCTCCTATACCCGCAGACTTACGCGTACGAATGCGATAGGTGGTCTCTTAATAAAATATAAGTCCTTCCTTCTTCCACATTTTCCAATAACACAAACACGCCGTCCTTAACTGAATTCTACCACTTTGACTTTATAATCCCTCGCAAATATCTCATTTTAACTTTCTTTTCAATAATGCAACGATTTCATATTACCACAATAACTTATTCCTACTAAATACAAATATAATGGTTTATTGGTTTTCCTCTTGCTACAAAACAAACAAATCAAAGTGTCTCTGAGCCTTCACAGCATTCATAGCCTCCTTCCAAAAACTAAAATACCACAAACGTAAGCTCTTTCTCTTCTTCGCAAAACTAACTTTGTGTTTATATAAGCAGCTCAAAATCAGGAGTTGATGAAAGCATTACTTTCTTACTGGTTTCTACTCACAATTACTATATCGCATAATAACCACATCTAAGATGCCTTGACAAACCACACCTCTCAACGCACAAGATTAAAATACAGAAGAGCGAGAAAATAATATTGCAAGGATTGACACAATGACATACCTATCTAAACTTTGATATTTCAGAGCGTAATCATGTTGCATGTAAATTTTATAGCCCTTTTATGTAATATATAACATTGAATGCAAAGCCATAGAAGACCTTGTATAGAATTCTTCAGCATGTTTGTATTAATTCATGAATGCATATATACATATAAGTATACTTGTACATAAGTACGAATAAAGTATCACCTACTGTTTGATGTTCTCTCCTGTGTTGTGACTTTTCCATGTTATAATTACGGCGGCTTAATTTAGCATGCCTACACTCTGCTTGAAATAACACACGGTGCTTTTCCACTTCTAGCAACTCATTAGAGTATTATTGTAAATTCCATTGCTGTGAGAACTAGGCTGCTTCCTATTTGCCCATGAATGCATGAGGATTTCCAAGGAACAAAGTAACAAAGCCATTGGAGTATAACTGTACACATATTTTGTTTGCAACACCTCACTGGAGCAAACCATTGGCATTTCTCTCAAGCATAGAGAATATTACTGCTAATAATCGAGCAAAGTTGAGATGCGACAGAATTCGGACATAAAACCACAGTACGATCATAGTTTGCCTGAGCTGAGTGTATTGTCGACTCGGAGCGTTTGTATTTTCCGGTGGGCTAATGTCACCCAATTACTTTCCACAAAAGACTAATGTCCCAGCTACCTGAATTCCTTTCAAACCTGACAAACAATGGATTACAGCTTTCATCTTGTTTTCAAATGTCTTGCCTCGCAACTACCATTGTAAGCAGTTTTAGTCCTAGAACTTATATAAAGACCGAATGGCAATATTGTATTATCAGTGCAAAGAAGCTGTGCAGCTGTTTTTCTCTCACCACCAACACACCACACCCTACTTGCCACTGTCATGTAAGCATTCGCAATCAAATAACTTTCTTGCAATATCTATAACTATTCGGTGTGTATTATACAGATAATACACAAATTAAATACTCTGCGATGTGTGTTGTAGAGAATCCTCAAAATGCTTTACACGACATATTTTATGAGAACTGCATGAATTCAGAATCATAGTAGTTACCCATTCAGTATCGTTAGCAAGAACAATACCATAATAGCATTCCTACGCACCGACAACTAGTATCAATGAGAAATCCTATTCTTCATAATCTCATGATTGTATTGTTGTCACCATTAAAGTGAACACAATAATATTATAGCGATGTATATACTCATAGCTTAGCTAAGTACGTAGTTTTAGTAGGAAGGAGGTGAAATGGTATGTGATGTGGCGGTGGTGGTAAAGCTACAGAATGAAATAATATATAATATACCTAATATTTCTTGTTGAAGGAAATCTTGTTGGTTTAGTGTAGAAGTTCGGAAGAGCGGTCGCATGCAATAAAGTACAAAGATCTGTGTGTATAATGTAGAAATAGAAATACCTTCACGAGAGATTCACGGAATGAAACATGTCAACCTATTCCCAACTACTGGAAGAGTACAGTAATACAAATGGCCGTGGTAATACTTCTAACTTGAAGTGTATAGCCGAGCTATTGCTATACACGGCGACACCAAGTTCTACTCCTAATACAACGAAATGCAATAACTGTAACTAAAGGCGTCTATTAAAGCAAATGCTGTCGTCGTTCTAATAATACTACCGAGTCAGTTCAGTACTTGATTCTGTGAAATAGTCAAAGTTCCTACTCCTACAATCACAATGCCATGAGCCAGATTGACCAAAGTGTCCAGGGACCACTAGCACGATGCTGGAATGTAGGACTGATGACTAGAGAACAATTATGCCGCCTATAAATTCTCTTTCGACTCTACTACGTACACAATAAATATTCGAAACGGCTCTCCAGCAAATTAGCTATACGTTACAATCCGTTCGTATTCACATTATTTTTACAGTCAATTTCAAATAGTCATGCAGATACCATAAAATTTTTTACATGGTTGTCATTCGTGATGAGTTGGAAAAGGTATATAATAGCTGCTACAGTCCTCTACGACGGATATGCTGTCTCAACCAGCAGTTAGGGAAATAAAGGCACTGAGCGATCCAGTCACATTGCATAATTGCCGTGAAACCTAACAAAATGTTACACTTTGTTAGTTTTACTCTAACAGTCTGTCTGCACTCTCCATGCAATTTGATCGTATTTACGATTACACTGTGCAGTAATGCTACACACCTCTCTCCTTAGTACAAACCATTTAAACTGGAAAATTCACTTCTACTCTGCCTTTCCTTCAAACAATTCTGTATCGGTAATCCTTTTGTTATCTACAATGCTCAGAAATGAATAACGGAAATGCTCAGTACATAATATATGTGTCATTTTTGTATTTATTGTTTGTATATTATAGTTTATACTGCCTAAGATACTATATACTTTTATACATGACAGAGAGTAATAAATAACTTTTGAGAAGGAAATGTACTGCTCAATTCTAAGTTGAAATGAGTGTTGTGCAAAAACTCAATAGTAGTTTATATATAATATATAGGGTGAGATGATCTTGAGTTGAAATCAGACAGGCAGAGAGACACATACACATAAATTTCCAGAGGGGACCACTCTGAATCCTCGGAGAAGATGAGTAATTCTTAGTGTGCGAACTCATTTCTAATTATGTGACATTAAGATAGGAATAGAAAGAGAAAGTCTTGTCAGAAAGCCACACGCCGACTTGAAACGAAGAAGAGTAGTCTGAGGGAAATGAGCGGAGAAAAGACGAAAAGGGTGAATATGCAATGCACATAGTAAAATTCCTCCAAGTTTTGGTCGTCTCTCTGCCAGCGTCGTCGTCGATGGGTCGTGTCGTGGAAATTTTGCCGAGTTAGACAGACAGACAGACAGTTACTGTGGAAGTTGCTGGTGGTGCAGTAGGAAGAGGAAAGGAGCAAAGCAGTCGTAGTCAAAGTGGTTGAACTGAGTTGAGAGTTGGCTGTTGGAAGAGAGAGGATTTAGTGAAGCTCATTTAATCATGCTTAGTTAGGAATAAGTTGTATGAGAGAGTCGGGATTTTGGATGAATGTACTTGGTAGATTGTGTAACGGCAGAGAACAGATGATCCGTTTCAAGTTCTATCGGACACAAGGACGGAGAGCAGCAAAAGCGCAAGCACAAACTAAGGAATGCCAAACACACCCAACCGACTGACTACTTCTGACTGTGTATATGCAAGTCGAACACCATCGGAGCGTTTATATTATATAAAGCGACTCGTGGGAGTATCTTCGTATCGTCTCATGCAGCACACTGTAAGTTAATTTAATGCACACGATTTAGAAGTAGTGGAAGTGGTAGAAGTATACTTTGTATGTGAGTGTGTGTAGCAGAGCTGTGTGTAATAGGCAACTAATACATCGTACAGGATAGGGCTACGAGCAAAGATTTATTTGTCATTCACTTTCCAATAAAATGTTAATGCGGTGGCCGTGTAATAAATTTGAGACTTTGACGATTTCACAGAATAGAGACAATCATATATTTCAGTCGGAGCCCTAATTGTGTGCCTCGGATGAAATATTGCATTGGAAAGGGTATTTCACTCAACGCTGCTCTGATGGCTAGCTGGACTAAAACATATCTGTATTAACATTACACGCGGATTTTCAATAGTTTCCTTCTGCACAAAGATATATGTTTGATGGCGAAGGGATTTTCTATTAAAATATTCCTGATGCTCGTGTAGACTTCTTGTAACAGTGCTACAAGCAAGAGTACAATGCCAATGTCATCCAGAATAAAGGACGACGAGACGGAACGAAAGGAAACGACGAAATCTGCACACAGTCGATTCGATGATACGAGGAAGACGAAACTTTGTAAAAACAGTGAAAATTCCAAGACATCTTTTTATATCACCTAATATCACTCCAAGTGTTAAATGTGAATTCTCAGTATCACAATTTACGAGTCACTTTAGCTATTGAAACTTTACAAAACGGCTTCCTTCCCTCGAAACTATGCCTCGTCCATCTCACTTTCCCTATTCTCCTCATGATTTCAATACACGGCCAACGACTGTTTTTAATTCAACAACGAAGATATACGGAGTTGAGATGGCCCATCACATCCATCTTCCAATACACAATATCTCGAGAACACAACATACTTCTACTAGAGGTACATCCGTTTCCAACGCCACTAAATGTATTGACCCCTTTTTCTAACTTCCTTGGCAATGAAATTGTTAAGCTCTCGCAGCATCCATTAAAAAATACAATTCTGTACATATTTTACAACATGAAACTACAGTTGACAACAAGACAGCCAATTACCATACAAGCTTAGTGTCATATAAATGCACGCAACCTTTCCCAATATCATGTTCGGAATACACATGTTAAAGCGTTTCATCGGGAGCCCAGACTATGAAGGCATTATTATATTTTATAATGGGAATTTACTACTAAATTCTGTACACAGTGGCGGTGTTATTACTCCTGGAATGTCGTAATACTATCGGTGTGTGACGTGACGTATATTTAAACTCTTGGGAAACAATCCTGGCATTTGCTTTCTCCAATCGCTCATTTATGAGCTTTGCGAAGGAAGCACACGACTTGCAAACGTAACACAACTGGGGAAGAATAATTTCTGAAAGGTTACATAGTCATACAGTGTATGTGAAAAGCCCTCTGTACCTAGTGGTAAATTTTAAACAGAACTTAATGGCGACAGTAGTCTAGTGTCTGGAAAATTTATGAACTAATTTTACACTGCTTGGAAATTTTTATGAATTCTGGCTTTGGAAATTCACGAGGAAACTAAATGGTAGGTAAATGAAGTCATAAGTCTCAAGGAAACTAATCAAATGAGCAATGTGTACTTTAGTTGGCATAAAAAGCTTTCTCCAATTGTGAACATGAGGTAAATGGTCTAAGAGAGGCAGCGACAGCACAAAGCATCGTATTCAGAATGTCAAGTGGCTTCATCTTTGAGCCGTCAGAGCAGAATAGTCTGTAGTAAAAGCTATTACGACTGTTACGAATTACGACAACTACAAAGTGAGAGCCAAAGAGAGCCTCTGGCTTCACAAAAACCGAACAGGAATATTAAGAAGCCGACACAGTCGTCGACTGCTGTGTGTGTGTATGGGGTGGCAGGTCAACGGTAAAATTACGAGCTGCTTCTTCGTCTTCCTTTTCTCTCTCGCAGAAAAGGTACAAATAGATATATCCTCAAACTCAAAAAGATATGACGGGTAGCTGCACAAGCAGAATTTGTAGCTGCTGGCTCAGGTAGCGGCAAAAGAACACGGAGCCAAGATGGGAATGGAAATACTGCGATTACCTATAGTCCCACTGGGTGCCGTAAATAAAAAGGGCCGTGATCATAATTGGAACATAATAGAGACCAATACGAGGCCGCAGCCTGTGAGTCGAGTGTAGAGTAGTCGGAAAAGCAGCGTATTTGGAATGACATACATTAGCAACATGAACATTAAACTCTTCCAGCATAGCAAAAGGCTCTAAACTAATTTGCTAGCATGTTCGCACAAACTCCGCAATTCCAACACTGGAAATGTAATTTTAAGATCTCATGGATGATAATAATATGACGCGACTAGGCCAACAATGCCAGATGACCACACAACCACTATCTCTGAATCCCTTCATAACAAATAAATTTATTTCCAAAATACGTACCTACGAACTAATTTACTATTAGTCCTGAATAGCTTTTACTATCATTACCATTACTTAAAAAATAACAAAAGTAACATGAAACGATGAGATTCCGCTTAAAACCACATTTCTATTTATAATCCAAGAAAGCAACGGTTCTTTTATACCACACTCGTAGATTCTTAAGTGCACAGTGTACTCACCGGCAGAGGAAAACACTCTCAAGTTTCAGGCACAGCACCTCCAAACAAAATTATGATTATTAAAATCAGAGTCGTGACATAAATATGGTGGGGGAAATAATCCTGTCATTTCGTTTTTACGACTTCCAATCTCAACTTCTTCTTGGCCGGGTAGATTTAACGTTCACCTGAATAGGTAAATGTTACACTGATGCTAATCCCAACTCATACTCCTAATACTCCTACACAGTCAACAATATCTTCAAGAATTCTCTCTGCTCTTTAATACATATCATAGACTTGGGAACATTACTCACTCTTACTGCATGCATTGATGCATTTAGTCAAATCTATGAAAAGACCAAAGCGAAAACGTAAAGCACTTGCTTCTACGCCATCATCATCCCCTGCTACATATAACTTATGCACGGCTACGTATTTTAAGTGCACAGAACTACTAAGAAGTGTGAGTAGCAGTGTAGAAAATGTTCATGTTCATTTCATACTTTCAGCCACTCACTCACTCACCATGTAAAAGAAACCACATGGTTTTTCTGCCGCTATTATGCTGTGTACTTCCTATACAGTATAATATAATGTACATCTCTTCTGTTTCTCCTATACCCTAAACTCAGTCTCCACATGTACTGGAATTTGTACTACGTCCACAACCTATAATAAATATGCTACGAGCTTATTCTTCAGTACAGATATTTCTAATTGTATGTAAGTGTAAACTGCATAGCACATACAACATTCAAAGAGAGAGAGAGAGAAGAAGCATCCCATATCCATATCCCCTTTGCCATCCAACCAAACCAAAACACATATCCATCTTCTGTCTACGTTTTTTAGGCTTTACAGAGCTACAGCGAGGTTATTCTAGCTATGTCTAATGTTCAGAAGCAGCTTAGTCGTCTTCTGCCGACCAGAAGAGTGTCCGTATTCCTCAAGCATTGCTACAGATGCGTCCTATATGCGTGTAGTGTAAAACTTCACTTGCAGATAAATATCAGCCGGCAACCCTTTTTCTTCTTTTCCTTAAGATATCGCTAAATGATTGTACTACAACACACACACACACACCAAGTCGTTCCAATACACACACATAAAAAGAACTTTACTATTTTACCTTTGTACATGAGTAGTGTGTCTGTGATATTAGTGATGCAACTTGTACACTTGCCACTGCGAGCAGCATAATAGATAGATGCAGCGGTTGTAATGGTTCGTATTACCTAAGCATGAGTATATACGGGTAATACTCGTGGAAGCTTAAAATTCAACCACACACTACCATTACTATTGCTAATAGTGCTACCACAACACACTACTGTATAAATCCTTCAGAACTACACAACTCTGCAACCTACAGCACAAAAGATTCTCAGTCTCACACACACAGTTAAATGTACGGAGAGAGGCTGCTGCAGCTACGATGGTCTCCCGTTTTCCCATGCATTTACACTAGTCGTGTTTTACGTATGGCTGTGTGTGTGTTACGCTACGGCTACAGCCACAAAGCAGCGTATACATTTAGAGAATACAGAGAGATGCATGCACATTAAATGCATAGCCGCATGTAATTACAATGGAGCTCTTTTCCTCTTCTTCTACACAGTTCTTTGCACAGTGATATAAATGTTCAATTTGAATTATTCCCCAACATTTTATATCAACATTATTAAGACTAACCTCTGAAATTATACGGGAAATTCCTTTGCGACTAGCTATTATATGCTGACAAAGTACTTCTTTTTTATTTCCTACTTACATTAAGAACAATTTCCTTTTTCCCTCCAACTAAGCAAAACACATCAGCAAAGAATTATCTGGCTGCTCAGAAACTACACAGAAGTCCACTGAGGCTGAAGGAAGACCCGTAGAAAATATCCACAGTCTTTCTCCCACTCAACTATTTTAGCTAACATCAAAAGATTTCCACAAAAGTCCGCTCAAAGAACACTTATGAATGTGAACATCCATAACTAGATGTATATACCGAAAATATGCATTCACCTATAAATGCGCGTAAAACGATCAATTCTTTTTAATGGGTCCCCTTTAATTTTACATCGTGTAAAATTCATGATGCAAAAGTTAAAACGACTTTTCAGTCGCCATGTACAAAAATGATAAATATTTTTATGGCAATGGCAGCCTTCTTCTCTTTTTCGTTTTTATCGCGTCAGTCTGTGTCTGTCTGCGTCTGCCATGCCACAATCATGCTTTGACTTATACGAGAGAAAAACCGGTGATGCAATGCGTAGCTACAGTCACAGTCACAGTCATAATCATAATATTATCAAAATACACACTATTATCCAACTCCAACAACCAACTTTTGTGCACACACTTAAGTACTTGCAATACCTACATGAAAGCTTACATGCACATTATATGATTACATAACTAAAATTATATAACACAGTGTCAGGTAATGTAAATACGTTGCACGCTATCTCCACTATTATCTCTGAATACATGTAGACATTATTTATACAAACGTATTCTTCTCCACAACTCATGCACATCACAACAGACAAGCCAAGTTATAATAATAATGACGATAATAACAATATTATTATTATCCATTTGAACTTTGGACGTTACGACGTATGGATATTGCGTATCGTGCAGTCAGTTGAAAGAAGTGTAAATAGACATGTTCGTTATAAAGCCTGGACTGACAATGGGATTCTCTGGTGTTTCACTGCAGTAAAAATCTATTGCTTTTACATTTTTACAGCGTGGAGGCTATTTGGCTATTCAGGCTATTGAAGAAGTACCATACCAAAAGCACTTGTCAAAAGGTTTGTTCTCAATGTAAAAACACACACACACACATAAAAATAATATGTTATGGGTTTATGCATGTACATATTGAACGACCATACTGAACCAGATCTGGCCGCAGATTTAGTTCATCAAATTGAGTGAGTGAGAGTGAGTATGAAAGAACTACATAGAAACACTGCGAGAGAGATAGTCAGCAGATATACAAATACTACTACCAGAGTTTCTATACAAGACACAAGGCAAGGCAAGGAAACTTTAAGCGGAGTCACTCACAGACACAGAAAACGTACAGGAGATGAGATGAGGCAGTGAGTGTTTCTGTATGAGAATAGCAGTAGAAGGGCATTGGAGTATTCGTGTGTTGCTACATTCATTTCCTGTACTCGTCGTAGTTGTATCTGTGACTATCCCTTTGCGTCGTGCTCTTTTACAATCAGAGCATATGGAGAATCTAATTACAGTACTTTTCATAATAACTAAACACTCTCTGACTGAGCTCTCCGAACCGTCTGTCGTCGCCAAAGTCTAAAAATATAAGATGAGTCTAAAGTCAGGTGGAGGCAAGCATGAGAATAATTCCTATGCTATCAGAATAATATTATTATAGAGATATAAAACCCCACTTCAAACAGCACCTAGTCAATAGAAATGAACTTAGCACTGAATAAATAACTACAGAGGTGTATCTGTTCCTCTCTTCACATTTTCCTACACTTACTATTCACTAAAATGCTTCTTACTACTTCACACTTTACTGGCTTCCACGCTACACGCTATACACTCTACTCCTGCGTCTGTATATACTTGTAATAATAATGTAGAATTCATGTTTGCATATATTATGCACACTCACAGATGGATTCCCAATATTATCCAAAGAGCAAATAGATTTGCTGTGGTGGCTGCATATATTTACTACAGCAGTGACATTCTAATAATGCGTGGTTGCTACGAGACAGACTTGAATCCATTATTGCAATGACGACGGCCGGCACTACAGAAAGAGCAGAGAAAAAAGGAAAAGACAAGACGTACAAATAAATGCATGTACAAATGCACAACCAGAGAGAGAGAGACACGCGAATAGATAGAGGAATGAACCGTGAAGGGATAGAAAAGGAAGAATGCTGATCACTTCATTCGTCGTTTATACATACTGCTACACTTCCTTCGGTTTTTTCGTGTTAAAGATACACCGAAGCCGAAGAGTCGTAGTGGAGTAGTTGTAGTGATGCCACCCATACTTTTATTTGCTGGCTGATGCTGCTTCGTCTTGTCCCAGAGAGTGTAAGTATGGTGTTGTACAAAAGTACAAATAATATTACAGTATAGAGAGATAAGTAGAAAAGTAGCAAGCTATTCAGTCAGTGCGTCATTCACAACTAAAAACCCAATCCAAGTATTCCCCGTGTTTCTTCTGACGTCAAACGACAGTCTCTCTACACTTTTATAACACATTAAGGCCATTGATATCTGCACACACAGTTCTAAAGGCAAATGAGTGCGCTACTACACTTAACTTCCATGAATCTCACTATTACGAGTACTAATACGCCGTTTACTACTGTTAATATTCTTCTGTCGCGTTTCTCGGATTGTCAGCAGCAGTGCTTTATGTTCAGCGCCGTTTTCTCCTGTCCGGGTATGGCCTGGGTGAGAAAAATAACTTCGGAGACACATCATTGGAAGAAACAGGACTAGCTTTGCGAATACCTACACTGCTACACCAACACAGGATAGATACACCAAAATAAAAGCACGTAATATGATGTGTACCTAAATATATACATATATCTACATTCATTACCTATTAATACACACATGGATGTGTTGCATCCATGTGTCGTGTGTCGTTTTCAGTACTATGCTCCAGATATATAAATATAATATTTACGTACACAAAATTTCCTAGCACATACACGCCTTTGTTTTTGTTACTGCGTATATGTACAGAGTTTGTAAAGAAACGTACCTTGTGCCAAGGCAGTCTGACATGTTCAGACATTTCCTGCGTAAAACCTACAAACTACCTGGTGTGTTGTGTGTGTAGTTGCATACATGCATGTACATTGAGCACAGTAACAATTGCTTGGATTCCCCATGTGTTAATAGAACGAACAGAACACAACACAAGGGAAAAAACAAAAAGCAAACATTGCAGTAAAGGGAATGAAACTAAATGAGCCATTGTTCAAACTACACGTTCGGTTAGTGAGCACACGTTGGGATTCTCTGCATCAATTTACAGTCCGTAACGGAAGCCCACTTCATTTTGTCCGAACTCTATTTAATCCAATGTCTGATTGCCTCAGCACTTATGTATGCATGTCTGATCTTGTGTACCCGAGTCTTTTTACACTCGCTCGTCCCATATTCAAACTCTGAACGCAATTGCCACCTCACTATTTTACACTATTGCCACTGGTGACTGGAGACCAGTTACGGAGACACTCACAGCACCCGCTACATATTATTCCATGACCACAAAGAGAATTGTGCAAGAAGTGAAAAGCACAATTCTCACATATAATACCATTCCACACAGAAACTCCTACCATTACCACTCTTTTACCTTCATACAAAATACATACCTACTTTGCACAAAGGCAACGAAACACCAAACACATCCCAACCCAACCACACACATGCACTGCACTGGATCGGGTATCCACAATCAACCACACATACTTAACTGCTGCAGTTTCTCCTATACCAATCAACTATAATGCAACCGGGCTATGGACTATGTACGTTTATCGTATGAGAATGGCAGGTATTCGCAAAATGATAGGATGTATCTAGTGACAGTGGTAATGTAGAATGTTTACAAGGTACAAAGGTGGGTCTTGACTGTGTGCAAAGTGTAATAGACATAGACAGTTGAGAGAGAAGAGAAAGAGAACACCCATCTGGTTGCCGTTGTTCTCGTGGTTGCCTCTTTCTTTCTCCCTTTTCACTCCCAGTCACTCTTTGTCTCTTCCTCACAGACATAAAATGTATTGGAATGAACAACGAGGAAAATTACACAAACCTTGCCATTGTATCTCACGTGAAGGCATTTAAGATAACAAAAGCGATGTGAATCATGAGTAAATGGTTGGCTAAGATATGCCACACGTTTCCTTATATCTATGTAGCTCCACGGTGTCTATACTCCAGTGAAAAGCACAAAAAATCTCCCATGGAAGTCATAAAATCCTTACATTGCCTCTTCTTGTTCACACGACATCTTCGCAATGCTCACTTCAAGAAGCAAAACTTTCTTTCGCTTTTCTTTTCACAGGAACATGAATTGTAGTACTATCCATACTCATCTATAGTATAATATTGTGATATACACAAGGAACGTTGTTATTATACGTACACATGAGCCATAGCAAACCTATCAGATTCCTATACACACGAGGAGGAACAGCTTATAAGCAGACTACAACTGTCTGTACTATGTCGGAGGGAGACTGTGACTCTGCTCACACATACATGTGCTCCTTGTGAAAAACAGCAGCACACAGTTTCATCAGACTGCTAGAAGTGATAGAGAATATAAAATCTTGGAGATACTACTGGCAAGGAACTACAACTATTCTGAGGCTCGTATATCACACACAACTCTAAAAACTGACAGTTCGCCGCTTCAACTGGAGAAGAATAGAATATAGGGAGTCGGAAGAGTGGGGCTTTCACGTATCCCTTGCCTTGCTTTTCAAACTCCTTTCAGCTGCAATGGTTAGGGAAACTAAGCAGGAGAATAAGAGTTCTTGTAGTGAGAGTCACAGGCACACACGTTCAGCCTTGTGGCGATGATGCCCAACAGCCAGAAACCCTTCAGGTCACATTTGCTTAATTCCAAAGCTGCAGAGCTGTTATTTTGTGGAAAACTTGATTCTTTTCATATTTTGCAGATTTCACCCGTTTGGTCCTATTATAAATGTGAAATTGTCTGCTCCTCGAGGAATAGTTCGTCTCTCTCATACAACCAGTCTCAAACTGCATATTTTACTTCAGTTTGACATCGCTCTGCTTTATCTCTTCACACGTTCTCCTTTCATAACTAATTTTATATAACGACACATAAAATGTTATATTATCTGCGGCTAATGTAATCGCTGATGAAAAGAACTACAGTTACTCTGTTTCTTATCTTCTAGACCGAAAGCTTGTATATTTTATATGTACAATGTGAATCGAGCTCATTACTCACTACCTATATATACACAAAAATGATGGAGAAAGTTAAAGGCTAAATGTACGTAGTTACCCTTGTCTTTCTATTTCACTCATGTGCCAAAGGTCTTTTTTATTTCCTACTCAAAATTCATTTTGTCTCCAAGTAACGTATTGCGTAATGTGCATAACCATCTCATTTCTATGTAGAAATGATTACGCTATAGATCCTCCGATTTCCTTACCCTATGCACCCTCAATATGTGCGCCTTTCAACTTTCTCTATACATCATGTTGTTTCTCACGCAATTCTTTTCTTCCGTCCTCACTTCGCATACAATTCTATAGCTCGAGAATCGTTTTTACACTTTTTGAAGCTATATAAATGCAATTTTCTTTATGAAATGCGCATGAAAAGGAAACCAAACGTTCTGTCTAAAACATTATACTGACAATGTACAAATGTAGCAAAACATATTAATTATAAGTCAGTGACAGGGAAATAGACATTAATAATCAATTAAGTATAGTCTCTTATAAGAAATAAAAGAGAAAAAAATAAGACAGAAAGTAATATGACGTAAAGTAAACTAGTTAAGGCTACACCAGTGTCTACCATATATGAATGAGACAACATAGGTAAAAAATTATCCTTGGTCAAACCAGAAATGACGAACACGAGACCAAATATAGTCAACTGATAATGTGATCAAGATATAAAACACGGGAACGTAGATTGTGCGTTGAAAAATGTATGTAATGTGTAGTATAATGTTAGAACTCATTACTCACCTCTGTGTCGGTTCGTTTGCTTGTCAAACATCAGCATTGCATCCTCAATCTGAAAAAAACAAACAAAAAACATTAGAGAAACCCAAATCAACCAAGTCGAGTCGAGACAGTCACAAAAATCACCGAAGTGAATGGGAAAAACGAGAGTTTTACTGTAGTGCTGACTGTATAGGAGACACAAGATCAAGCCAGGCATTGCATTGTGAAGACTGACTCAATCCATCACATTCTAAACCATTCATCATTTAGTTAGTGCTTGACATTTCTCTGACGTTTCAGTCTACATTTTATTATTGACTCTAGCTGAACAAATGACCACGCAGTGAAACGGATCTTGTAATTTCTATCTTTCATGAACGTAAAACTAACCCGGCATTGCCTTCCTCACCCTCCAAACTCTTTTCATTCCGCTACATATCTTAAATTGTGTAATATACACTTTCATACATTTTCCAGGCAGAAATTGAGTTGCTCTACGGCTTCGTCTAGGATCCACAGAGCACATTATGAGCCTCGACTGTGACTGTGACGATGTATTCAAACCACAAGACAGAACAGACGACCATTATCTCAACAATGTAACTCAACCATTGCTAATAATAAAAAACGAGTGGGAATTTGCTATGCGTGTATAGAGAATTCATACCTATGTTGTGTAACACTGAACACAGGTTTTATAAATAATTCCTTTCTTAGCAGTGAATGTATTACATGTACTGTGAAAGAGTAATTCCTGGATTTTTCTGCCAAAGAAAAGGCGATAGTATTTGAATGTGGGTAAGAAAGCTGAAGCTTTTCATACCTAGTAATATCAGGAACGAGATGGTTCCCATTCATTTTATAACGAGATCAGCGTAGGCAGCGCTATACCTAATAGTAACTGTGACTGTAATAATAATACAGAGGGTGAATACTCCTATTTTGTTCACTTTAAAAAATGAGGTTACTTAACGAATCCTTCGCGAATGAATAGCTGCAATGTTTTCAATATGT